>JANKKI010000066.1:1800000-2099263 GCA_025175665.1 Cinchona pubescens
TGGGGAAAAACCACATACTTCTTTCTGAAATCCTGTTTCAAAAGAATGCAACATCTTATAGATTAATACGAAATACATGCAAAACCATCAACCACAAAGTGCTTCAAGCCAAGAAGCACAAGAGGATTATTGATGCTTGGGTGACAGGCAGACCATTCTGACTTCTCATGAGAGCATTATATGTGCTTCAAGCAAATAGGGTATTCATAAGTAGCTATTAACTGTTTAACACACCAAAATTCATCTGTTTTCCACTATGTTTGGCATGGGTGCTATATCATTTCACTTGTTATAATGGGTCTTGCTACTCATATCTGATTGGCTTCTGCTTTTTAATTTCCAATAGTTCCTTCGAGAGAGCTTAACTCACCTGTACCATAATAATAGGGCCTCCATTGGTGTAAAGAAGAGGAGATACTTTGGGAAGTAGGATATTCCACCAGCTCTCAACCTGCAGCAGTTTGTTTCAGTAGATGTTAGAAACTGGATGTGATACAGAAAAGTATCATAAACTTATGTGTTCTACAAGTTTATCTAACACATAAATGCATGTTCCATTTTCATGTCAGAAAAACTCCTCACTGAAGTAGTGAAAAGCCTGGCATGATATGACACATGGTTCTACAAGGTGATCTGAATTTGGTGGTCAAGTCATTATAGAAAAACTAAGCCACAGAAATGACACTCTGCTGTTAGGCGACTGAGCTAAACTCAGAAACTTTAAAACATCCCTTCATTTCTGCATGCAACTCTTTTACAGAAACCAATTGCATACTCCCTCTATGCTTTAACAATGTCTTATTTAACAATGACCAATTCTGTTAACTAGAATATCTACTGTATGACATACTTGATGTTATTATCTAAATCCTGTTATACACCATAGATGGTAGTTGAATCAATTATTTAAATGCTTAAAGTTCAACAAAGAAACATTACAGTACCATTGTCTTTCCTTCCAGATCAACTATTACATTCTCTTCTAAAACACACGGTGGGTCAAACTAATCACATTTGAGTGGGGCAACAGTGGTACTATACAGGTACCAGAAAGTCTTTTACAATTTATCTTTTTTTAGGCATCCTTTATAATATATCAAACAGAACTCATCTTAAATTCAATAATAAGAGCCATTTGATCTCATCTAATAGCAAAAGCCAATGCAAACTGAAATAAAAAGTGCCTTTGGGGTGCCTAGCTTTATGCGGGAACTTGGTTACTCTATGTAATTTAACTTTTCTATGAACATGCTTACATACATATAGTAAAGGAAAAAATATTTTCAGAGCTATTAGAATAAGAAGCTGTAACTTTTCACAGACATACCAACTTAAGGAAAGCAGGGTCCGAGGATCTCAGTCTGATGGCTGGTTCTATGGCAAGTAACCAAGCAGGAAAGCCACCTAAATCCCACTCTGCATAAGAAAATCTTCTATCAATGGGAACCATGACACTGAAGCAAAAGAAAAAAGAATGAACATACTTGCAATACTATTTATCATGGAGTATCAGTTAATTATAATACTCAGCGGCAAATGTAACTGTTTAGAATTGATATGGATAAAGACAAATCATGAACTTGCTGGCTTACACAATAAGAAAAATTAAATGAACAACCACAAATCAGAAGTGGCATAACTGACCTCCACATATATAAGGTCCAGGTCGAAGCAAAACCAGTAAATCCAATTTGTGGCAAAGATTCAGAAACGAAACTATATCCGCAATGCCCTTGAAAACCAGTTCACCACGTCTGGGTTCATGTAAATTCCATGGAACATAAGTCTGAATGGCATTCAAGCCCAATGCCTTTGCTCTCAATAGCCTATCTTCCCAGTACTAAAAAGTCCATCATTTTACAGCATAAATAAAGTTTTTCCAATAAAGAGTCACTCTATTAAGCCATAGACCAATAATCACTTAAAAAAAAAAGGATCTACCATCTTGGGCAATTGGCTTCAACTTATGAAATTGTTCTAGCAAGTAATTTAATCCTACTATCATTCTGGCCCTCAGAGATCAAGATTCAAGACTAACACTAAAAACCAAGTAAAACAAGAAAATATTACCTCAGGTTGATCCCGGAAATAATGCAAATTCACTCTACTAACAATAATCATGAAAAAAAAAAAATTGAAGATTCAAGTTGCAATTGGCTTCAACTTTTCTTTCAAGTTATATAATGTTACTATCATTCTTACTCTATGTTTTTATGAGGCGTCATGATCAAGATTCAAGATTTCAATAAAAACTAACAAAAAATAAAGATAATAATTATAAAAAAAAAAATTACCTGAGGCAGCACCCGGAAATAATGCAAATCCCCACCAATAATCTGAAAGGGCTTCCCGTCTTTCCAGAACTTGTCCTCCGCTATCTCAAAACTTCGACCACCATCAGTCTTATCACGAGAAATACATCAAAATACAACTCTTTTTTTTGCTCAAGACAAATAAAAAGAAAAAGAAAAAGTTCGATGAATTTACCTTTTTGAGGTTAGTAGTATAAGAATTGGAGTGAGAAGGGATGAGAAGAAGGCAATGAAGTGAAGACTACTGGCGCCATAGTTCCCAAGGCGGAGGCAAAAGAAATTAAAGATATCATCAAGATTGTAGTTTTCCGGCAGCCCCGCTTCCTCATCATTGCTAAAAGTTTACCGGCGGTTGGTAGTGGTGGAGCCGGTGGTCTATTGGTGGTAAAACCGGTTCTTTTGGGCAGTCCACCTCTCATGTCTCCACGCCTTTTTCATTCGTTAGCGTAGTATTAACGTAGTATTTATAGTACTTTCCAAAATGATAAATGGACCGTTGCTCGCCAGTTGGCATGGGCTGAAGTTGATTATGTGACTTTCCTGATTAGCGAATCGGACTTTTGGAATGCCCTGTCATATGTTGGATTGGTTTTAGGCATATGGGTTGGGATTGGTTTTCCATGTTTAGGCCCAATAACAAAACTTTGATCCTTTTCTTAAAAAGCCCAAGCCTGCTATTTCACAGTCTCTTTGATAAAAACAAAACATCTCTTTTTTTTCTTCTTTTCTTTTTTTAAATAAACTTTAGGATTTCAGAATTAATAATATAACAATTGGGCAGAGACACTTGTAGATGTGTGTTCATGTCTTTTATAACTAAAAAAAAGAATGAAGCTTAGGGTTAATTATATTTTACCTTTGAACCTTTACCTTAGTTGTACTTGGTCCCCTAACTCCAATAATATATAGTTTACATTCTTTAAAATTTTTCATAATCTAAATATTTATAAAATTAAGGATGATTTAGATATTTATTTTTGACAAAAAATCCCTCCAAAAAGTTATGAGCAAAATTACTTTCCTTTTATTACATTTTTTAATGACTTCATATGTTTTATTTATTTCGAGATCATAGTAACTTCATGAATTTTATATTTTTATGAGATGTTTTAACTTGCACAAGATGTATGTCTAATAGTTGTTTTTGAACTAATGAGAGCCCTTTATTTAGAGTGGGAGTCGTATTTTTGAAAAATAGGACATCATCATATTAAAAAAAAAGGATCATCCGAACTTTGAATGGAGAGCTATTAGGCTATTATTGGTTAAGAAACATTTACAACACATGTCTAGTGATTGCTCCTGGTAAAAATAAAAAAAATTTCATTTTGCTTAACCAACTTTATATTATGTCTTGTTAATAAGACTTAAGTAACAAAAAAAAAGAAGGAATATTTACAACTGCTATCTATTCATGTTTGTTTTGCAAGAACTAAACATATTAAATTAAGTGATACATTTTTTTTTTTTTGTATGAGATAAAAACACATACAATTTTTTAACTAGGTACTGTATATATTTCTTCAAACAACAGATATTTTGCTTACTTATTTTATTTTAATATACTTTTAGCTAATGCAAAACAAAAAAGAACCAAAAAAAAAAGAAGTTGTAAAAGTTCTCCTTTTCTGTACTCAGTTTTAAAAATGAATAAAAACAAACTATCATGAATAAATGTGACAATTCATGAAATTCTCTTACGTCACGAAATACAACAAATATAGAAAAAATAAAATGAAACTCATTAAAATTAAAAAAAAAAAATGAAAGTAACTTTGTCCAATAAATTTTGGAGGGTATTGTTGTTAAAACAAACATCCACATCATTGTTTTATAATTATGTAAAATGTATATTTTTTATGTTGGAACAAAGTACAATTATGGTGTATTTTAAGGGTAAAGTGTAACTAACCCTAAACCTTATACTCAAAGAAAATGAATCTAGTGCGAGCAATAACAGCTGAATAAATGATTTCAATAATGTATTTGTTGTTGAAAAATAATAAGGTAAGGCTAGTCTGAGATTACATTTTTAGACTTTTATAGTAAAATTAAATCTTATGGAATAAATGACATCATTTATAAAATTTAATTTTGATCATAAAATTTACGAGTGAGATCAAAAATCGAATCTATCTAATTATTTTTAAATAAACTAAAAAAAAAAAGGAAAGACAATGATGGGACATATAAATATCGGGTAGATGCTGCATGCATGAAGTGAAATCTCCTCCTAAAAATATAAGCAACAATAGCGGAGGACAATTTATATGCTAGTATGCTAGTAATGAGGATGTTCATTTGATGCAAATGAAGAATTTGCTCGAGTAAATCAGTTTTCTTTGTGTTGGAGTAACAACGATTTAAGATTAAAAAAGAAAGTTTTCAGAGAGGGAATCTCTTTTTTGGTATGTTGTTCTTGTTAGATTAAAACTATACACTAATGTGGGAAACGATCGGGGGAGGGGCGTGGGGTGCCCGTGACAATAAGACTTACAGATGGGATCAAAAACTGAATTTATGATAGTAGTTTCTTTACAAAGTAGTTTCATTTACATACAGAAAACCATTGTCCTGCAGAGTAGAAGTAGATGATTGATATAACTTTAAATATAACTTTAAACAGTACCTAGTTCATAGAAGTAGATGCTACATAGTTTATGTTATTTATAAGAGTAGTGCAATAGACTTTATATAGACTACCAGATACCATTCCCAAGCTGAAGTTCAAATGTTTGTAATAGAAAGTGTTAATCATCCTTGAGAAAACATGATAGGAAATGATAGCCACTAAGTGCATCATCCAAATCTTTGCTTGCTGCCAAAATATGGAATGCATTGATCCAAAAAATAAAAAAATAAAAAAGTGAAAGAACATATACTATATAAGCCAATCAATGTGTGAAACCAAAAAATTGATCACTTGATTGATTGTATACTCACTGTTAGTTCATAAGTAGAAAAGGAATTTGTCCAGGTAGTTCAAAGCCAAATACAAACACAGAGGTCCAAAACTGAAATGGGTATTAACCTGTTACAACAAATGTTACTAATAATCCGCGAAAAATTTATTACATCAAAGACATTTGGAGCGATTATATTAATCGAATAATGCATGCATTTAAAATCCCTAGAATTCAGAAAAGGAAACGATCTGCAGGGAATTCACTGAATTCTGAATGAGGACAACACACGTTACTGAACAAGACAGGAAAAAAATGCAACTCGAACTTCGGGCAACAAAGAATTGGTTGAGAAAAGAAAAAGGTCAACATTACAAGAAAAGATACCCCTCCAGAGATATACCAGGTATCTTGTGAATGTATTGAAAGCAAGATTTCCATGTTGACTATTGAGTTGGCAAATGTGCTGTCCAGTTGGTTAAACTGGTAGTATGTTGTGGCCTAGGGAGGCAAAACAAAGTTAACATATGGAATCTGATAATTCCCAATTTATCAATTTTTTATTATTATTATTTTTTTTATATTTCCTTTTTCTTTGACTTTGAGCAGTTCTGCTTTCTAACCCTTCCACAAAATTTTGTTTCCATAACAGAAAATGCTCACAAACAATGATATTTCAGACAGTCTCAGTAAGAAAGTTTTAACACAGATCAAGAGTCAAAAGACAACAAATCAACAATCCCATATCACTAAGGAACTAATTAGCCTCATTTTCTTATTTTCCATCCCTATATTCTACTTCTGGACTTTGAGCACCAGCACTGCACCAACCTCTGAGTATCAAGATGTTATTATTTACAACCATAATTCCAGATGGTAAAAAATGTAGCTAAAGAGGGCACCATGAACTCCACAAAAGAATCAGGTTCCTTCAGTCTAAATAGAGTATTATTTCATTTTTCAGCTTTTAAGTAGCAAAAACAGTGTAACAACATCAAAGAAACGTAAATAAGTTCTTATTACCTGATCCCTCATGAAAAGAAGAAAAGGAGGTTCACATATCTCACTCAATCGATGCGGAAAGAGGAAAACACAATTATCTTTATCAACCAATGCATCTGACCATGTGCTTGCACCTGTAAATGATTGACCAATAAGTTAGCAACACATCCCACAATTAAACTGCACTCATGCATTCTGAACTTGGGATAAATTCAGAAACAGAAAACTTCGCTGACAAAATTATGGAATTCAGTCTACAATATCTCTTACAGACTTCAATCCCTTTTACACAATGCGACAAAATTTAAGACATAATAAACATGGAAACCAAGAAGATGAACAAGAGGACAAGAATGGAACAATATAAGAGCAAATGGAATAAATAGTATACTAAAAACCATCTAACAATCTAGGTATAACATTTAGGTATTAGGCTTTTCACTCTTTCAAGGGAAGTCATAACACTACTCTGCTCATCAATCTAGTCATGTTCCAATTTCATTTCCAAATGGTAAAAGGATTAAAACATTTCAATTCTATATCAATGTAGATTTTCTGAAGCTTTGTTAAATTGCTTAATCCAGGGGACTTCCAAGGACCTTCTTTCTCTCTATTTTCTCTTTTGAATTTGTACTTCTCATCTTTTATACCTGTAACCTAATTCCATTCCTTCTTTGACATTACAAGCATCTTCTAACAGGTCTTAATTAAAGCAGCTAATTAGCCAAGACTTCTGCCTTTCAGTTAAGACAAAGCCCACAGAAAATTAGTCAAAAATTGTTATAAAAGAAAAATACCTGTAAAGCTCAGTAACATAACTGCAGGATCAACCTACAAAAGAAACCACATTGAAAAAAATCAAAGTAATCAGCAGATAAAATAGAAGAAACCGTGACTCACTTAATTAGCAGAAGGGCAAACTCACTGGACCGAAAAAATAAAGGGGCATGAAAACCCAAAATTTCGAGTAGCACTAAAGAGATGAGTAGGATAAATTATTGTGCATGAGATTTTGAACCTGCAATAGTGCTCAACAAACTGGAAAGACTCATTTCATCACCAAATCAAAACTCATCATATGTGAAATTCACTTCATACAATAACAAAACACATTAAAAAAAATGCATTGAACAATTCTCAGTATGTGAGATCATAAACAGATGCAGCAATTATAGCAGGAGACTAAGCTAGTGCCACTAAACCAGAGACTTCTCACATAATAGGTGTCCACAAAAACGAATTAAGGTAACTCAAAATCCTCCCCCAGAAATTAATTGAATGCCACAATCACTGAGACCCAAGATACATAATAAATGACCCCTTCAACATTTGCACCATTATGTTTGACAAAACGAATCAAAAAAGTCAAGTGAAAGTGAACCAACCCTATCTGTAGCTTCATATAAAAGGTAAAAAATCAATCCAATGAAAAAAACAATGTATCATCAAAATCCCAAAACAAAGCTCAAAGATAAAAGAAACGTTAATAGAAAATCGGTTAAAAGAAAATCAGGTAACACATGACTATCAAGATGGTTTTTATTTCTACAACAAAAATTCCATATCTCCTAAAAAATGAAATATCTCAAGGACTAAGAACTGGACCATCCCTTGTCAATAATGCTTCAAAAATTCAAAAACAATTAACTTCACCTCCAATAAACTCTAGGTTTAAAATAAAAAAAAAACAAAAAAACAAAAGATTCACCAATCAATGGCATGAAAGAAGAACATGGGGCACGTAAAGTTGAGACCTTGGAACATTAATCAAACGCAATAGAACATTCTTTTCCATGTGACCAAAAAAAAAAAAAAATCCTCAATATCTAAAAGCCTGCAAGAATCAAAATCATCACCACATTCAGCCAAAAGAGTAGAAACCTCCACCAAGCACATGCATTCTTTTCCATGTTGGATGTGCTAGGATTTTTTTTTTTGGGGGTGGGGCCAGGGGGATGTTGTGTGGAATATACAGGGTATAAGCAGACCCAGGCATCCAAGAGATTTGAGAGACCCGGTTGGACCAACTGGAACCAATGAAGCACCAGTCGTCAATTTTATCAGCGACCAATTTCTGATAAAAGAAGAAAAAAATAAAATAAAAATTCAGAGATTAATCTCCATTCTTCAACTTGGAAAAGAAAAATAAGATGAAGAAATCAAAACTTGCGTTTTTCTTCCCAGCGGAAACAGGCAGATAAGACAGAATCAAGCACATACATAATAAAACAACAGAATAATTCAACAATCCATCCAAAAAAAAATGACACCATTCAAACAAGCTAAAGAAATAGAACATTTAAGCAAAAGGGTTGCATAAAAATTGAACTTTTTTTTTTTTTTTTCATATAATACAATGGGGAAAGAAACAGCCGATGCCAAAGTAAAGAGGGTTGTGAGAATTGGATTTGAAAGCTGACAAAACAATACAAACACCCTTTGCAAGATTTACCCTTTTTCATATTAATTTTATACTACGATGATGACAATGATGATAACGACGACGGCAATCATGACGATGTTGCAGTGGAGGAGGAGCTGAGGTCTGCTAATGCTTGAGCAGCTTCTTCTTTATCAGTTCCATTTGGTGGCAATCTTTGTTCTTTGGCTTTTCTGTTCAATGAGAAGGAATAGAGAATTGAAAAGGAAGAAGAGCGAATGAAACATGCAACTGCAATGAAAGGGGATGGTAAAAGTCAGACGGGATGGCAGAGAATCCGGAAAAGAGGCAGAAAATCCGGAAAAAATCTAGCCTTATCATTTATACATGGGAGGATAGTGTTAAAAAACCCACAAACCTAGTAATAAAAGTTGTACAACATGTAATAATGCTTTGGCATTTCAACTCCAATGACAAATATGCCCCCAAAACCGCAAAATGGCCAGTATTCTGAAACCAGCATAAGGGACCAAAAAACCACACATCGTCAAGGCAAGTGTAAACGACCAAAACAGATGGGCTTGAAGTTGTTGTACCTTATGCAAAACAAACAAATAAAAAACAACCAAATGACAAAAATGGCCCCAAAAAATGACGACCAAAACCACCCAAAATAGCGGTCCAAAGTCGTTTTTATTATATAGATAGGATACTAATTGATTTTCAGCATGTGAAGTCCGGCAGGTCAGCTGAACTCACATAGAGCTCAGAGTTTGCAGATTTCTAACTCCCGAATAACCTGAATGAGGTCAAGGCAATGATACAGTTAAATCAAAAACTGCCTCCTATTGTGGAGAAACTACTTCACAAGCGTGCACTTTTCTGTATGTTTTCATTTCATAAATTCATGAAAACGTCTTTTTACTGGGTAGATAAACAAAGGAAAGGGCAATTTCCTCCCATCTTGAAGGATTGGAGCTGAAACATATAGGTTACACTGTGGTCCAACTGACTGCAAAAGATACAACAATGGATTTTGCTTTCAAAACTATTGTAGAGCAACGGTCCATGCTGTGTACAAAACAAAAGATAGTTTTACCTGCCAATATTGGTAGAAGCAACACCTTTGCTATCCACTAGAGCAAGGGCTAGAGTTTTATCAACCTCATCATCCAAACCTATTGCCACCCTAACAGATAGTAGTTTCAGTGACTGCAGAGGAAAAAAAATTAGAAAAATTAAAAAGAGATGTTTTATTAGCAATATCTGAAACAGATCCTTAATGAAGCATATCATACAGAGGAGCAAGCAGTTTTGGTCACTGCTCGAAAGTCTTCCCCCCAAGTCCAGACCCGCTGCATTGTATCAGAATCATGGCTAACTAATGTTGAGAACCTGTCAATAAGTAAATTCGTTAATTTCTGAGAAAAGAACTCCACCAGACTCCTTTGAACTATTCTAATCTATCGTAAGCCATGTTTACATATGTAACTACCTGTCCTTCATACGTAACAAAACCCTCCCAGCTTCTTCTTTTGCCTTTGAATCAACAACTCATCTCTAGTATCATAAGCTTCTAGCTTTAATTGCATTTTTTCCTTCATTTTTTCATCCATTTCAAAACCAGAAAGTGCAGAAGAAAGACAACAATGGCTGTAGTTTCATACTGAAGAAGTCCTCCAATTGCTGGACATTTTTTCATCAGTAGCTCTATCTAGTCAGCCTCAAAAGGTCCAGATAGTGCTTCATTCAGTTTTGTCTGCAAACATATTGTTACCAGTGGCCACATTATGCATGATGAACTTGAGTTACATATCAGGGTGTATAGATCCTAGATTGAAAGTTTCTCTATCCTATTTGCCAAAAATAAAAGAGATCTTGTATTAAATGCAGAAAATGGTGGTTAGACTCCCGGTCATCCATAAAGCATCTCTAACTAGCTATTGACCTAAATTTATCAACTGTGAGTAGACCATGGTATTATAAGCCATTGCAACAGTCACCAAATCATATACTACTTTTCTAACACTTGTCCCATTTTCTTTTCATCAACTGATATCGATTATATAAATAACAATTAACATTGCATACATGCATAAACAGATGGCCAAAGACAATTAACAGTCAATTGCAGGACTACAATTGAGTAGTAAGATATATATTACAGTTACCTCATAGGTGGTTGTGAGTTCGGACAGCTTGGCAGTACAAACTATGGCAACATGTGCATCTATATAACATGCCGGAGTTTATCCCATACATTAGAGGAGTCCCAGTTTGCGTGGTCAATAATCGTATCTGAAGAGTTATTGTTCGTGTCAAACGTAGACCCTGAGATCTGACAAGCTCAAATATGTACTGCATATATCTCCAAATATAACTAGCAGGCATGCTTCTGATCATAGATACACTCGATGAAGAATAACAACCACTGTAGACCTCCATAATAACTTTGCTTAGATCACCAAGAAAATGATTTTATAAACTAGTAACTGGATCTTATTTGAAAACAAGAATATTCAACAGTTGTTCAAAAGCTCAAATATATGCAGCTCATATTAAGATGACCTTTTCCCAGGATTTTTTATCCTTTCTTCCAGAGTTTAACCTGTAATGCCCAATGGGTGATTTTTGAATAGCTTATGAGATGTAGACAGATTGTGCTAACAACTTAAGCTCCAACAAGTTGCTGGACTAAATTTACCGGCTGAAAGCATGGGAACCTAATTAGACAATGGTTGTCCTTGTCGAGTAAGTACACATACACAGAAGTATAACAACAAAGAAGGAGCCTACAATCCAATTTGCAATAGTTTCAAACCTAGAGAAAAACTCATAATCACTAGACTGAAATAATACAGATCTGAATAGTAATGACTGCTAATAATGAGCATCCAAATTGAATACCAGTTTAAATAGCAAAAACATACAACCTGAAAAATAAATGTAACTGAAAATTTGAGAAGTGTCAGGGCGGCATGATGTAGCACAGATTTTTGTGCATTCAAGACACCACATGCTCAGTAAGCCAAAGGTTAAGCAGCATGTTAAACATCATTATGTGCAAATTAACCGCACCAAGTTGTTAAGTTGTGAAATAACTAGTTTCGAACTATAATGTTAGGTAAATATAAATGTTTGAAACAATTAAACAAAACCAAATTACTTTGCCAAATGGAAAATGAAAGGGGGAAAAAAAAAACAAACTACATCCACAGGAAACATGATACCATAATATTTTTTTGTAGTCATTAGATCAGACAACCAAAGTAAAAACTATTACCACTCACATATAGTTAAAAAGTAGGTGAATGACTTGTAGGCAATCAAATATTTAGTGACTGTGGTAAGAAGAATATAAGGTAACAAAAGAAAGAATCCTAACACCCCTGTTGCCCCCAAAAAGGTAATATTAAGGGAATAACATAACATAAACAACAAAAACAACCTCTAGAAACTAAAGATGTAAAATCAGAGTCATTAAATATTGCAAGAATCCAATATATTTTTTCCTGGTTTACAAATCACATCATTTAAAGTATTTTTCAGCATTGTGCAGCAGCAGACATCAAGTCAAGGACACACATTCAGACACAAACAATATGGTTTTCAATGTCAGGAACACCTCATTTCAATTAAGAAAGATGGAATACAGAAGTCTTATTAGAATACCTGCACATGCTTCATCAAACTGTGATATAGAAGAGAACATCAAAATTCCTTAAAGCATAAATCGATTATTGCATGCACCAAAACAGAACCAGATAGTGCTCAAAAGTCAGAAAACTTCTCCGACAGCCTCCTGTATGATAATTTTTCAAAATACCAAGTTAGTAACTCGTCCAGAGGAACAAATACACAGACACTCCAAATTTATGCAAATCAATAAACCATTGCCAACTAGCCGTAACATTGCTGTTCTGGATAAACCATAAAGAGGTAAAACTAATTCTTCCAACAGTTTCCTAAGATAATAAAGAAATTACTCATTTAACATGAAAAAATTGATCAAACTACCTTGCACAGGTGACCAAGAAAACTCTCATACTATCAGTAAATGTTAATTTATGACTGATGTACACTCATTAGACATCTAAACTCATTAATTTAAAAGTCCATTATCTCATTGCCAAATTAAAGTAATCACATAACAGCTCAGGCTGTATCAAAGGAATCAATGATAACATCTTGCTCAGAACACAAGATACATATGCACGTATCATCAGACACATTGCAGGCCTATATCCTGCAGAGACATGCAGGCACATCTACACAAGACATTTACTTACTCTGACAGATAAATGTAAAAAATTGAACAAAGCTTCCTTCCAAATCTGGGCAGCAGATGAGATTGCAGTCTCTTCTGGCTCACGCCATTCCTACAATGAACATAGAACCAAAAGTAGCAAACCAGTTCAGAAATTGAACATAATTACTCAATAACGAAAATATATATATAAATATATATATATATATATATATCCAACATATGAAAAGACACCTCATTTTATAGAAAAGGATCACATTTTTCAATTGCAATCTCATCACACGTGCTGTAGCCACCATATAACCTACAGAAAAATCAGAAGTACACGGGAGTATGAACGTAGACTACACAATAATTGATTAATGACTTCAATCCATCAAATTTTCACATCCTAACCTTGTGGGCAGGCAGGTCAAGGTCCTTGTTATTCTTAATAATCTTCCAGAGCTGTTGAGCACTGAAGGAAAAACCTGATGCTGGAACTACAGCACGCTAGAAGAATCACTGTCTTAGATAAGCCACCTTCAAGACAGCAGTCATTGTATAAAGTCACATGAAATTTATGCAAACTTTAGAAACTAGGAAGAATCTATACTTCCAAAACAAACTCTGATGCAGACATGCAGTTTCAGAGCCAAGACCTTCAATCAGGTGTGTTATCCTAAATAAGCATATCCTGCTTGGACATG
The DNA here is from genome assembly GCA_025175665.1 of Cinchona pubescens. Lineage (NCBI taxonomy): Eukaryota > Viridiplantae > Streptophyta > Magnoliopsida > Gentianales > Rubiaceae > Cinchona > Cinchona pubescens. Next base: position 1,813,554 of record JANKKI010000066.1, read on the forward strand.
TGATTATATGATGAATACATTTCAATTTTCCTAACAGGAAGTACAAGAAGTGAAAAGAAAACCAAAAAAATAAAGTAAAAATCAACAAAAAGAACAAGTAATTTAGGCATCTTAAGGTATTTATAATGAGATAACCAAGTTTTGAGTACATGTCAAAAAGCATTACGAAGTAAAAGAATTGATAAATGAAAAAAAACTAATAGGAAACCTTTCGTGAATTAGCCTAGCTTAAGAAAAGAAATGAGTTGTTTTATTCATCTTTTAACACTAGATAAATCATTTATCTTATAGTAACTAATAAAGGCACATAGTAAGCCATCATTTATCTGTAAGCACTACAACATACTAAATAGCATAAATAGCTAGAACCATTTATGTTTGCAGATCAGCAAGTAGTTTTGTTGACCAATAAACTGTTTCTCTTTTTGTGCTTATAGCAAATTATCTACAAATAAGCCTTTACTTGACATACTCTTAAATTGAGCATTTTTCATCTTGAAATTAACCCAACACAATTCATTCTAGTGGGGCAATGACAAAATTTACAAATTTGAGTGGACACCATAAAATGGAATGATCTGAAAAAATATACACAGTGCTATTTAGAAAATTCAACATATTTGGAACATAGGGAAATTGCCACCACGGAAAACAGGTGCTGGTTCCCATAGAAAACGACATGAATATCAATGACTATTGAATTTCCAAAAACAAGTACCTGCTCTTTAAATTGTTCTTCATTCTCCTCAAAGCTAGACAAAGCTACAACTTCAACCTGGCAATCGTTAATGTTAAAGATTAAAATAAGATGCTGCAAATCTAAAGGTTCATTGCAAATACACAATCCACTGTAAAGCTAATCTCAATCAGAGAATGACATCTAACATTAAAAAATTCACTTAATTGGGTTTCCTTGTAGCTTGTGGCTTAGGAACAGAATCGCATATCTAGAAAAGGACAATAAAAACCCAAATAAATTAAAGAAAGAAATGAACCAAATGAACTATAGTTTCATAAAAAGAGGGGATATGAAGACATAGTTTAGCTTTTGACTGTCTTCTCAAAGAACAGGCTCCAAATTTTCCAAAGGTATACAGAACTGTTAGAAGGAAAAAAAAGAATAAAGCAATTTTTTTTTTGAAAAATCAAAAAAAAAAAAAAAAAAAGAGGAAAAACACAATAGAAAAACTACAAGCAGATAGTCAAAGTCATGCAACCACACTCTAAAGACTAAGCTTTTATACAATAATGAACATGAACATGAACTAAGAAAGAAGCAACGAAGCGTACTCTTGTTTTGTACCGTATAACAAACGTCAAAGTTGTTTTGCACGGACTAAATAATTGCATCATGACCTATTCATCAAAATCAAAATTAGTAACAGCATCGGAGCCTCAAACACCTGTTAGGAAATGCAGACTAAAATTTACCAGGAATATAGTTTTTAGAAGAGGCTTATTTTTTGCTTGTTCACGGCCTATGCCATGACACCACCTGCATTGCATGATTTATAAATCAGTTATCGATAAATAAACTAGAAGGCCCAACAGTATTACTGAATCTGATAGTGTTGTACTAGATAAAAAACTTACATGTTTACGAGCACTGTATCTGAACTGCCAGAGCACAAAGTGCACTCTGAAGTAATTAACACACACAATGGCCACGTTTAAGGGACAACAGTTAATGACACAGAATCCAGTACTCACTATCACAAATGCTGTGGCGAAAAAAGAAAGTAAGGTAGACTTAAAGAGTCAGTACATGTGTAGTTATTACCGGAAAGTGTTGGACAAAACCTACTGCTACAAGCCTACAAAGAATGGACCATATAACATGGAAGGAACAAGTTAAGTTTAACACCAAAACCCAAGTGTTATATACACAGTAGAAATTGCAATATTATTTAAAACTGAGATTGGAAGTCAAATCAAATGGATCTGGAAAAAAATCTGGTAAATAAATCAGAAGTAAAGGCTATAAAGAAGGAAGCATCAAACAACAATAATTGCAAACGAAGGGAAGTTTATGTGAAAGTAGAGAACAGGACAAATCAATAGAAGATGACTTCTTCACCGATTACCATTAGTAGAAAAACTACGTAGCATATCAAACCTACCACAAGCACTCAAAATTAAGAACTTTGAGAAAGCTAAGCTCAAGCCACATTAATCACAAGAAATCTGCATTATGCTACAGCTGAATTAGAGACCTGCCAGCTGCCACACTAATTATATATGATGGTAGCAGCAGATAGATCTAACTGAAACATGAAAAACTAAACCACTAAACCATGCAGCATCTACAGAAGTTAAACAAAAACAATGCAGCGTAATATGTATTCTGAACACAGATACCTCCCCTTTTCTCTTGCATCACTACCCTCTAAATCCAACACAAGAGTACAATGTTCAATTCCGAACATCTTGCCATCCAATTCCTTTTGTAGTTTGCGACCTGAAAAGTAACCGTATCCCCGTGAATTGACTTGAGTCAAATAGAAAAACATAATACACACACACACCCATATATGAGTACATAGATCAGTATCTACATGCCTTCCCTCAAAAGCATCCATCTCCCTGAATTTAGTATGGAAAAGATGATTTAACAGAGTACTCTTCCCTGTCAAAATTGTAAAAGCCACTGACATTTGTCAAGATGGTGCACACTGTCGAGCTCTAGTAAATAGCTAATAAGATAGATTCTTGACATTTTACTGAAAACGTGAGTGTGACATCTCTTGCAGAAAGGAAGCTGGGTGACAATGAATGGCAGAAAGAATAGAAAGAGTTCCATCACAGAAACAACTAAAAATGTTCATTAATACATGAAGGAAATCAGAAACAGCTAAACTTGAAAAATCAGTTTCCGGGAAAGGGGTGCAGAAAAATAATATCCATACTGTTATACTTTGTGGACCCATGAGGGAGACTACGGCATAAGAAAGTCCACATTCTGCCAATCTCACTCCATGAAATTCTCAATTTGAGAAAATTAAAAGTGCCATCCCCATCTATGAGGTGAGTTGAACAATATCCATCGCTGTTAACTGCAAGCAATCATATAAACCAGAACAATGCTTATTAGAATGTAACATTAACCAACATTCTCAAATATTTAGAACATGATATACAACGCGCTCCCGATGAGAAGGAAAGAAAAACGTCAATTCCACTATAAAAAGCAAAAGGTAACTGAAAATCAAATCTCCAATACCCATCCTCGTCAATATAAAACTTTGGTTGGCTTATTCATTTCATTGTTCCACAGTATCACGTATCAAAAGCATTAATATAAACAGCAAAATAAATAGTTAGCAAATAGTTGTAACACAAGCTAAGTTGAATATACGCTGATCAATTTGCCATTTAAATATTTCTCCCTTTTTATGTTCTTTATTTTATATGGATGTCTGTTCTTTCTACCACTCCTTGAAATTCTTTTTTTAAGTGTAAGGATTTTAATTAATCTTATACTCATTTAATTTCCTTATCCAAAAGCAAATTTGTCCTATCTAATAGCACGCATCAGCCCAACTCAATCAAATTAGGAGTAGAAAAAACAAACAAACCGCCAAAAATTTCCACAAAACCCCAAATCCTTGCTGCATAAGCATTCTTCACCTGGATTGTCAGAACCGCCAACTACAAAGTGGAAAAAACAAGATTTATGAGGCCCTCATCAGATGGATCAATATTCAAGATTTCACTAAAAACCAAGAAAAAATTAAAAAGAAAAAAGATTACCTGAGGTAATGCAAATCCCCACCAATTATCCGAAAGGGTACCCCGCCGTTCAAGAACTTGTACACTCATGTATCATCACTCAGAAATACATCAAAACACAACTTTTCTTCAAGAAATTAAAAAAAAAAAAAAAAATCAACTAATAAAACTCACATAAAGAAAATAGATTGTTCGAATTACCGCATTGAAATGAGAGGGGAACGAATAACAAAGACTACTGGTGCCAGAGTTGCCAAGGCGGAGGATTAAAGACATCATCAAGATTTCACTAAAAAAGAAAAAAAAATTAAAAAGTAGAAAGATCAAAATATAATTTTCTTTTTATCAAGAAAAAGAAAAAGTTCAATAGGCTTATAGTATAAGAATTGGAGTGAGAGGGGAGAGAAGAAGGCAACGGAGCAAAGACTACCGGCGCCATAGTTCCCAAGGCGGAGGAGGCAATAGATATTAATTCAGATATGTAGTTTTCCGGTTGTCCCTGCGGCAGCTGGCGGTGGTCGAGTGGTGGTCGAACTGTAGAAGTAATACCACTATTTATAAGCTATTTTATTCTTTACCGTTAGATACTCTGACTTTCCTAATTTGTGAATTGGACTTTCTTATTAATTCTCCGCTTTCCTAATTTGGGTCAGTTTGATGGGCCACTAAATCTGTCAAGCCCATCATGTAAGAAAAACAACACCCACTACTAACAATATCCCAGCCCCAAACACCTACTCTAAATATATTTGCGAATTAGATTATGCAAGGCTCGGCCCAATGTTGGATTTTGCGTCAAGCGCATGGGTTAGCAATTGTTTCGTGTTTAGGCCCAACAACAAAACCTTATCATTGGCGTGTACAACAAATAGCAGGAGAAGGAGGCAGCCCATCTCAAAAGCCCGGGCCTGCTATTTCACATTCCTCTTTGATGAGGAGGGTTGCTTAATATAACATATTCGTGAGAAGATTATTGTACAATGACGTAGTAGGATTTATGCATTGGTTTGTTTGTTTGTTGGGAAAAAAAAAAAAAAACTTTTAAATAGTAATAATAATAGATTTCAAAATTCATAATATGACAATTAGGCAGATAGACAAGAAGATAGGCGTTCACGTTTTTATAACTCAAAAATAATAAAACTTAGGGTTAATTACACTTTAGTCCCTGAATCTCCACCTCAAATTACACTTTGCCCCCTAAACCCAAACAATATAATGTACTTTATCGCCTTTGAAATTTTCCATAATCTAAATCATTATTAAAGGATGATTTAGATATAAGATTTCACAAAAATACCCTCAAAAAAATTTGTAGGCAAAATTTCTCTCCTTCTATTTCATTTATAACAATTATATATATTTTATTTATTTCATGATCATAAGATCTTCATGAATGTTACATTTTCCTTAATTATACATTATTTTCTCTTTTATAAAAGAAATTAAAAAATAATAATTTTTACAAATACTATTTGTTTATTTTCGTTTTGCATGAACTAAAAATATGAAATATAAAATTAATAAGTAAAATATATTTTGTTTAAATTAAGTAAAGAAGTATGTTTTTCATATGAGATCAAAACACATGAAATGTTTTTAACTAGGTACTCTCTCTCTCTCTCTCTATATATGAGATATATATATATATATATGCTTATTTATTCTATTTTAATATACTTTTAGCTACTGTAAAAAAAAAAAAGTATGATTTATGAAAAATGTGACAATTCATTAAATTCTCTTATCTTCAAGGAATTAAAAGGAAAAAATAAAAATAAAAGATTGCATGAAAACATTAAAATGAAACCAAATAATCTAAGTACTTTGTCTGCAAATTTTTAGAATATTTTTATCAAAAACAAATATCCACATTATTTTTTTATAAATATGCATATTGAAGAATTTTTCAGAAATGGTAAAGTATTAATTGTGTATTATTTGAATCCAAGGATAAAATACATATTGTTTGAGTTCAGAGATATAAAGGCAAAATATTTTAATTCAAAGGTAAAATGCAACTATTGTACGGGTTCTTGATAAAGTATAATTAACTTAAGAAAATTATTTAAGTATATTTGATATTAGACTCATTTGTAAGATTTACTGTCATAATTAAATTTTATGAAATATCAAATCAGGTTTAATTATATTTATTGATATCATTTATTTCATATAATTTAATCGATTCATAACACACATTTTATTAGTCAATGTTGATTTTACCTAAATATTTTTATTTTTAACCTAAAAGGTTATACTCAAAGTAAATAGATCTAGTACGAGGAGTACAGCCGAATAATGATTGTAATAGTGTGTTTTTGGCACACCTAAGATTTGAGCAAGGAGTGAATTGCGTAGCTTGGATTGACATTTCTTCAAAGCAGCACCGACTTAATAATTATGAAAAATACTACTATAAATTTGATTTTTGATCCCATATATAAGTCCTGCAATCAAGATTAAATTTTATAAAATCTTATTTACATCAACTTAAGTCATAAATTTCATAATATTTAATACACATTACAAAATTTACAAGTAGAGTCAAAAACTAAATTTACCCAAATATTTTTCAATAATTATAACTTGAGAGTTGAGACTCTAGATCGAGTTGATTACTTACAGTTTTTAGGGAAAGATTTAGGTAGAGTCCTGGTATTTGGCCTCACTTGTAAATCTTATGGTGTGGATTAAATGTTATAAAATCTATGATATAAGCTGATGTAAGTAAAATTTTATAAATTTTAATTTTAACCACATGATGTATAGAAAGAGCCAAAAATTGAGTCTATGTAATTCCGCGTGAACAAACCCCATATGCATGACTTTGACTTTGCAGTGTCGACATCTCTGAATTTCTACTATCCAGAATTATCGAATTTTCACACATCTATTTTCAAATAAAATGAAAAAAAATAAGGAAAGAAAAATGATGTGCCGTAAAAGTATCTCTTTGGACGATGCGACTGCATGCATGCAGTAAAAATCTATTGAGAAAGTAATTGTCATAGAAGCTTAAAGCATAAATCGCTGATTAATAGTCTCTCATTTAAAAATCTTCCTATCATCTTTTTTTGTAGCCATAATGGTTTCGGTCTTTATTTTTTGTCCAAGATAGTCATTTCATTTGAAATTTATAAAAAAAATAAAAATAAAAATTTATGGTGACTACACCATAAAGAGGACTTTTTTGGCTAAAAAATAAAAGTTAAATCACTTTACCATGGCTAAAAAAAAAAGTTGAAGGACTATTGTGGCTAAAAAAAAAGTTGAGGGACTATTCTGGCTAAAGTGCAAAAGTTGAGGGACTATTTTGGCGATTTTCTCAAGCTTAAAATTAAAATAAATAAATAATATTGTTGATGTTAACATTTATCACGTGTTCGTGTGAAATATTGTCCGTTTTATCTAGAGTCTCGTAGTTTTGCCTTTAAAAAGGTGTCACGAGAGGGGTGGCCTCCAGAATTATAAAATAGATTTTTTCTTAACTATCAACCAATATAACATCTTTGCCTTCTCCATCTTACATCGCCAAAATTATATACCCACTAAACAAAATATACACGTACCTCCGAACTCGTGTTCACTAGGGACATTTTAGTAATTTTATTATTATAGACAAAAATACGGATCAACGTGATCTATCAATTACAAATATAAATTTCAAAACGACAAATATAATTCAAGATATTGATTCTCACATTTTTAAATTTATTATATAAATTTTCTCTGAATTTTCTCTTGTCTAAAATAATTGACTTGAACTTCGCAACATATTTTTGAAGGACAAAGCTTCACCTTTTCTGTTCAGATGATTCAGGTGTGAATATTACGCATAGTGTCAAAATCCATCGTTAGATGAGACTGTACTTGAATTTAAGACTTTACCAAAAAAATTGCATCAACAAACATGATATGTATTGCAGATCTCATTGATTGATGCGAATGAAGAAGAATTTGCCTGAGTTTTCTGTGTACGAGTGATAGTGATTTAAGATGGAAAGAAGAAAGTTTTTATAGAAAATCTCTTTTGTTGGCATGTTGTTTTTGTTATATTAGATAATTTATTTTCTAAAAAATTCTTTATTAATTATTTTGAATTACAAAATGACTAATAACAAACATTAAATCATTTATAAAATAGGAATATCCCTATATTCTAATTAAATTTCTATATATTATGGATGATCACTAAAAGAGCTACTCATATTTCCACTCTGGTTATGGTACGAATACAAATTAAAATGACAGGTGCCTAACTACCAGCAGGCAGCCGCACCACTTTCAAAGTAAAGCACGTTTACATGGGATATCAGATATCCACCTTCCACCACAGTTGCCTAAACACGGCAACACCGGGGGAGGAAAAAAAAAAGGTAGAAGAGAGAGAAGGAAAATTCATTGCGTTTCTTTCTTTCCTTCTGATATAAATATACGTACGTACAACTTGCCTTTGAGTGGAAATTTTTTAGCATGGATATCGATCGCTAGTTTATGTTTTATATATTCAAAATACACCATCTTCTTCCCACAGAAAATGAAAAGGTAGGCAACTACTTTTCTTCTTTATACATAAGGGTAAATCTTTTATATATCGTCGGTGTATAAAATTTTTTACACTAACAAATTTGAATGCATATTATTTATGTATTATTTAAATTTTAAAAATTAATTATATACATGTGACATGCATTTAAGCTTACATTGACAGTATATATATTAGATTGAAATATCTATACAATATATAAAAAGAGAGGGATCTTTTGATTTGCCAACTTCATTCTCATAGTATAATTACTATAATTTCTTTCCCAATATTTCCCTCAACTACCAGTCTTGCACTATTTTATAAATGGAAAGATCTGAACATACTTAATCTTCAAAAAAAAAATAGTGAAATATAATTAAATCTGCTAATGTCGTTATTTTCAGTTCAAGTATTATCCGCAAAACATAGTAATGACAATAATAAAAGACATGTAACTTTGACACATACGACTTTATTGAAGTTACTCAAAAAGTCTTAATGATGCTTAAGGTTTTTGTTATTTCCAACGTTAATTCGTTGTCGTTCTTCTTGTCTTCTTTTACTCGTTCAATTCTGCTACTTTTTTGAATCCTAACATCCATTTTTTACATTTTTTTTTCCACTGTATATCAAATTCATTTTATTTATTTTTTGAGAATAATTCAAAATTTTTGAAACAGAAAGTGAAAAATACTAATTCCAGTAGATAATTAGATGGCAGTAAATTCCCAGACATCCCTCCATGATTTGAATTGAATAATGCAAAAGACAGGAAGAGTCATACGAAGTGTGAAATGGGCGTCAACAGGAGGGGGAGGGGTTGGGTGGGGGTGGAGCCTGGGGATTGTAGCCCACTTGCGCCCGTTTCAGGGGTCAAACAGCATCTCTTCTTTTTGTTTTGCAAGTAAACAGCATATCTAAACCAAGCTAACTTGCACATCTCAGACCACATTTTACGAATCTTTTTCCCCATCTTATAAAAGAATCCTATGCTTTTTCTTTGTATTGTACGTACTACTTCCTTATCACACAAGTATATCCCCTGCACCACCTCACACTTTTTTTTTTTTTTTTTCACTGGTACATACCACACCACCTAGCTACCAGTCTACCACCATATTATTATTGTTAGATAGATCAGTACTCTTCGCTTTTGCCAAAACAACAAGAGCGAATAAAGTGGTGGTGATGATTTGAAGACTGCCTCGTGGGAGTGCAAAATTGTTCTATTCACTCGATAATACAAAATGAATGTCAGCGTTATTGAAATTTTTGAGATGGTTCACCAAATGCACGAGATCTCATTTGTACGGTCTAAAATATTACTCCGTTTGTATTATTATGATCAAGTCATGCAAGTCCATTTATCAACTGATCTAATTAGATATTTTTTTAGTTTTGCTTCTGATGTGCTATATAATTATTGTTAACTAGTAATTACTACATGAACACATTGGAATTGGTACGTCATTTGTGCAATATTTTGAAAGTACCAGCACCTTGTATAATACAGCCGTCCAATTCCAAAGTCCAAAAACACTCATGGCATCACTTTGACTTTTCACCAGACCAATTACAACTTGCAGTCCTACTCCCCTCCTACATGACTTATTGACCGAGGCCTGAACTGAACTCGGTCGGAGTACGTCATCATTCAAATATAATTCGATTCTCTTTCTCAATAACACCATGCAAGCCCCATCAAAGATCATGCAATCAGTAAATAAACATCAGAAATAGAGAAGAGAGTGCAATTCAATTATCAAATTAAAATCCCAAAATTTATTTCAAAATTAAGCAACTAAATAATTAGCAAAATCATTTACCAATTTGTGCTTTTTGTACTATAAATTGTTTTAAGTGGGGTACGTTTGTACGTGCCTGAGCATGTAACTACTTGAACAAAAAAACAAAACAATGACAGGAATATTTTGTTTCCTTGGCTTCTCTTATTATCCAAGAACTATATAAGATTAAGAATTACAGACATTAAATTCTCAAAACATCTGTAACATATATCTAAGCAAAAAGCAGTAAGCTACAATATTAGGGTTTCCAAGAACATTCATTTCTTCCCTTGGGAGATGTTTAATTAACCAAAAGACTATAGTATTATATAGCCAAGTTGCAGCTAGCTAGAGCTGGAAAAAACCTAAAAAACAACATGATAACACAAGTATTCATGCATGCTAATTACCTTACCAAGATTTTTGATGATGATGCTCCTCATTAGGAGTCACTCATGCAATTACTTAAACCAGCAATATTGAAAATGTCAGTATGAGAAAGAGGCCTCAGACCAAGAAAATCCCTTGTCATCCCATCCTTATTACCACCACCACCATCACCACCTTCATTTGATACTGCCTTGGAAAGAAGTGTTTGATGAAAATTCTGATCATTTTTTCTTGGGTTGAAAATCCCATCAAATGCATCTTGATCAAAGGTTGCAGTAGTTGCAGAACAACAAGAAAGAGAACTCATCAGCATATCTTGAAGAAGAAGAGATGGATGTAGGGGACCACCACCACCACCAGCAGCATCACCTGTAGCAGCTGCATTTGCAGAGTCTGCTGCAGCTTTATTCCCATATGAAGCCAAGCCATTGACAAACTCTTCACGTGAAGACAACAAATTCAGTCCAAAATCAGAATCAGCAGACACGTGATGACCTTGGTGGGGCCTACTACTACTACTCAGCATGGCTGGTGCTACTGTTTTGCTGCTGCTGTTGCTCATGAGGTTGCTCCCATCTGAGCTGCTTTTTGAAGCAATGCAGTTGCAGATATGTGTGGGAAGGTTGTGGGGTGGAAGGATGGAAGATTAGGTCCATGAAGATTAGGGTTACTAGGGTTTTCATGGGGTGATGATGATAATAATTCTTGATGATTTTCAGTGAATCTTGTCGATGGGAAGATTGAAGAAGTCATGAGCTCTATTGGTGGTGGACCTGGACCAGGACCGGCTGATCCTGCAGGCATATGAGAACATGCCAGCCATGGAGGGATTTCAGTCCTTAGACTAAAAGTATGTTGCTCCTTTTTGAGAGAAAATAAATTATGGGGATTATTATGATCAATATTATGGCTGCTGAATTGGGGTTGAAGAGGATTAATTATATTGTTGTTTGAATGATGGGATATTGCTGAAGAAGAACCTGCAGCAGCAGCAGCAGCTTGGGAGGAGACAAGTGGATTTCCTGGAATTGCTCTAGCACTCTCTTCTGCTAGTGCATCACAGAGATCTTGTGTAAAAGAGAGGCCCTGTGTGTGATAAAACTGTCCCTCCTGAAATTTTAAAACAGACATATGAACAAGAAAACAAAATTTAAAACAGTCACAAAATGCCAAGATAATTTTACCATATATACTTAGAATCTTTATCTTTCTCTCTGTCTGATGATGAGTAGGATTTTGTTTGCATTTGTTGAATAATAGTACTTAGTAGGTACAAGAATGGACCAATTAACAAAATCTTTGAACATTAATATTCCTTAATTTTCACTTCAATTCATGAAGCTATTTAATTTGGTTTAATAATCATTAATCCCCCTAAACCCCTAAACTAGACCTCAGAAAAAGTAGCTAGAGAAAGAAAAGGAGAAAGACAAAGGAAACAAAAGTCTTCTATAGTTGGCTACTACTAGCTTATCTACCAATTATTCATACATCCTTCTCAAAAAAAAAATGAGTTTGAAATCTTGACTTGTAGCTAGGAGGATAATGGTTGTTTGATTGATTGTATATACTAGCATATATTATACACCTTGTTTTGCAATTGGAATATAGTAAGTATGATTTTAGAGTTGATGAGTTAGTTACCTTGAGAAAAGGGTTCCACAGTCACATCTGTACTCCCTAGTGCCACAGGTTTTGGAATGAGCTTTCCAGTCAGATTGAACTGCATACCTCTTTGAGCATTTGTCACATTTCCACTTCTTTTCACCATGCTTTCTGCAAAAGTGCTTCTTGATTCCTGTGAGGTCCCCAAGGGCCCTTGATGGATCATGGTGGACACAACTAGCTTCTGGGCACACATACACTTTCTTCCTTATCACTTCCTTGTTTGTTCTCTGCTTCAGTTTCCATGGCAAATTATGCCCTCTTCTGTGAAGTTGAAGATTCTGATCCCTCTGAAACCCTTTGTTGCATATTTCACACACAAATCTATTGGTTGCCATCAGAGTCTTTGGTGACAAAGCTATCACTTCTGACTCAGGGTCTAATAATTAATTATTCATCAATTATATATCATCCAAAAAAACATGGTAGAAAAATTAAGAAATTAAGGAAAAAAATTGAACCTTTTTTGAGAGAGTATAAAATTATATATATGTACCTGGATTGCCTGGTAAATTTCTCTTCTTCTTGACAGCTTGCTGTGGTTGTTGAGTTAGAACTTGATTTGGAGGAGGAACAAAGTATTGCTGTGGATAAATGGCTCCTCCTCCTCCTCCAGTACTATCATTTCTATTGACAGAAGAAACACTTGCTTCATTAGAAGCTGAAGTCAAATCAGACATGTTTTCCTCCACAACAACAGGCTGATCGGGTTGCTGATGAACACCTACCAAACCTTTCATCATCTTCTAATCCTAAAAATGCATATATGAGCTGACATTAGCAGCTAGCTATAGCTACATATGTAAGAGAAACCTTAAATTTAAACTATATATGTAAGAGAAATTAAGATATAAGTGAGATCTGAAGACAAATAGAAACCTAGAAAAAAGCTAAAGTGAGTAGGTGAAACTGGAAAAACAGAAGAAGGAGAGTTTATTATAAATTTGTGAGACTTTCTCAACAAAGGGTCTTTGTTTGAATCCCAAAATTTTCCTTCAACTGCTCTCCTGATAGATGATGATGATGATTTCTCCTGAATATCTCTTTGGCATCAACCCAAGAGACAAGGTTTTGTTTTTTGATCAAACAGAAACAAAAAATGAAAGAGAGAAAGACAAGTAATTAATAAACCTTAATTCACCAACTACTATACTATACTAGTTCATGATTCATTCAGTGGCTTTTTCTTGCTAAAATCAAGAAAATCCAATTATAAATAAACCAAGAAAGCATATAAAAACAAAGAAACTAGACCAAAAACCCAAGTTCATGAGACCATTTTTTTTTTTTTTTTAAATTGAGAGAGAGAGAGAGATAAACTCATATAAGGCAAAGAGAGAAGGATGTGGATGAGAAAGGAGAAGAAGGGATCCTTCAGTAATCCTCAACTAATGTCCAGAGAGAGCTAACTTAACACATCCCAAGAGGCAAAAGACCTTAAAACAACCCTACGGCTAACTCTGACGTGCACTTTCTGTCTTTTCTTTTGTTCTCTTCTCAACCCCTAGAGAAAAAATCTCCACTTTCTTTATATATTGGTTTTTGGCTTTTCCTTTTTTTTTTGGGTTAAACAATAACAGTTACTTTTGCTCTCAAGTGCACCACCTTTCCCTTCTCTCATAAAGTTTTAAGTGTAAAAAGCACCCATGTAAACTATAAAGACACTTTGATATTACATTTATATATTGATAGAAAGAAAGAAAGAAATCTAGATGTGAAGAAGGGGAGACAGAGATGCATGTTGATTTTTTTTTTTTTATATATATATAATTTATAAAAAATAAAAAAAAATAAAAATGGTAGTTATAATGGTGGTGGTGGGTGCTTTGCATATTTGCATAATTCATATTTGCAAATGCATTTGCCTTTTCTTTTTTTTTCTGTTTTTTGGTAGACCCCTCAAAATATAAAAGCTTTTTAAAAATTTACAGTAACATGATTGAGTCATTGATTAAGTGAGTCTAACAGACAAGCCTCATGGCTAAAAGGTACTTACTACTATACTATATCCTCTCTCTCTTTATCATCTTACCCTTTTTCTTGATATTTTGTTTAATTTCAATTGCGCCATCATTTCATTATCAGTAACCCTCAATTTTTTAACTGTAAACATGGCAGAAATTTCTGACATTTCTGCTTTTAGCTCCTTCCTATATGAAAACAAAAAACAAGCAGTGGATCCCCATGGCTGCCTAACCATCTAATCCACCATTTTACGTACCCATTGGTGTGTGTAATGTGGTACAAACATCTTGAATATAAGCACTGCCATTGCATTAGTGGTACGTAACATAGAACTAATATATTTCTCAAATTTATTTATTTTTTTTACGTGATTACATGTTACGTGTGTGAAAATTATTATTAAAATTCAAAAAATAATTACATATAATAGATATATCTAAGATATTATAGAATTAAAATTTTTCTATTGTGTAACAAAGATAATCCATGTATATAATGCTTAAACTGTCAAAACGGAATACCTTAGCAAGTATATTTGCTCTCCCTGGAATAAATTAAACATGACATGCATATTTTTTCGAATAATTATAAAATACTAGTAAAAAAAAGGACTAATTTCTCATAAAAGCATAAATTTAATTATTTGAGAGTTTTTTTTTTTAAACAAAAATTTATAATGAATCTCCACGTCACTTTCATCATCTCAACGCGTCTAGATTTGATATTACACATTAAAAATACAAAAATACTCTCCTAAAATCTCTAATAAAAGATCATATGACACAGATGTATATATACTTACCGGTATTAACAAGATTTACCAAGTCAATGTTCAAAAGACAAATTAAAATATATACGAAAGTTTGTCTAGAAGACTAAAGCCGCCCTTAAAAAGAAATTGACAGGAATTCGTTTTATGAGCGAAACCAAATGGTCAGCAAAAAAATGATAAGAAATTCATTCAAGCTTACCTAATTCCGTTAAGAAATTCTTGATCAAGAGTACTATTATTGTTAGTGATTGACTAGTCTTAAATGATATTCTTCCAAAAACTTTCAAATATAAATTACTAAAATATTTCCAATTCAAAAGAAAAGTCACTAGAACTATAATTAGCTCCTTTCATGAATACCTTAACTAGCTATAGGACCATCAATTAACTCTTTTTTAATCCTAAAATTGAGATGTAAATGTCATTAGACAACATCATTATTCCATATCGAGGCACCATTCTTTTTTTTTTCCCCAAAAAACGATAGAAATCAAGGCACATCCTATGTATGTATCTATTTGGCATATCCTGTCGTACTAATAAAATAATATTTTTGTGGTGCAGTGCATGTAATTAATTAATTAATGAGTAGAATAATTAATATTTTAAGGTGTTGCACCATTCAATATATTTAATTATGTTTTATGTGGATTGACGTTTAACGAGATGGAATATATATTAAACTGAAATTAAAAAATGAATTTTGTTTTGTCATTATCTTGTTTATTCTTCAATGATTTAGTTTAATCATTGAATGGGATCTCGCTCAAACCAAGTATCAACATGCTTTACCAGCTCATCTGTCCCTTTCAAAAAATTATAACCTTTTTGAAAAGAAATAAAATTTTAATGTACGTATCACAGTAATAAATTTATTTTTGTCATAATCAGTGAGGTTGGAATCTAAAAGAGAAATTTGCCACAATCAAATGACATATGTTTCGATGTCAAAATAGTTTCAATAGTAACGAGAACAATAATAGCAGTTTCGTTTGAATATAAGATATTATTTAAGATATTATTTGTATGACATTATGTATTAATTTTTTTTAATTAATGCGAAAAAAACTACTAACCATCTCATTGGGAGTCTTTAAGATAAAGACTACTAGTACTTTGTTTCTTAAGCACTCAACAATATTGGGAGTCTTGGATTCATTTTCCAAAAAAATAAATAAATAAATTAACGATTTATATAACTAAATGCACAAACACATGACTACCAACAACAAATAATATATATGACGTATGATCACCACTTTGTTTCATTTCTGCATTAATTGAGAAATTTTATCTCAGTCATGATTAATTATTGGGTTAACGGAAATTCTCTATTTGGAATGAGTGTCCGCATTTCTAAAGATAAGGGAGTCATTCTATTAAAAAAATTAAGATGAAAAAATCTCGAGTAAATAGTAAAAAAATATGCTCAATAATTACTTCGCCCAAAATAAATTTTTTTGTATTAATCTCTTTATCTTTCCTTCTGTAGTAAATATGTAGTATTGACTTTTTTCATTCATCGGGATGGAAAGAGGAAGTGGAGCTTCGAACATCTTATCACCAGCTGCAATGTTAGTGGCAAATTGTGAGTGTATATAAAAGTGTCGAGGGCCAATTTGGAATTACGTTTCCAAACAAAATTCTTGACAAATAACGGTTGGAGAATGTTAAATCATCAATTAGTCCAGAATGTTCAACAACTATGCAGTTATTATTGGTATCAATCAAATGAGAATTTTTAGGAAAATTCTAGGGAACTATTTCATTGTATTTTAAATGTTTGTATAGTACAACACCATATATTTTATATGTTTGTACTGTACAAGTTTTTAAAGTTAAGGGAATAATTATGTAGAAGAGACGGTAGAATCTCCCAAATTTTTAACACGCACGTAGATTTCAGTAATTAAAGTCTTTTTCAAGGTCTTAAAAGAAATTACTAGTATTATTATATTTTCACCCTCCTCATTTTTAACTTTTTCACCGGACCCTCTATTTCTAAAGAATTTCAAAAAAAACATTCATCAAACGATCCGTTGAAAAAGGCCCAGATGGGGAGCCATAAAAATTAGAGCCCAGTCCAAAACCTTGAGTTGCAATTGACGACGTCACTAACGTCGTCGGGTCCATGCTATATGTGAATATGGTCCTAGAGTCCGTGAAAAAAAGGGCAAGAGAATAATCCATATATGTCCACTGGGAGTTCACGAGGAGGTATACCATTTGAATACAGTGGTGGGCCCACTTCTAACATGATCGAGAAATGTATCAATTTTCTCTGCTGGGCCCACCAATTCTAAAGCTAAAATTGGTACGTACCCTTTTTTTTTTTTTTTTGGTTAAATATTTTGATCATGAATTTTTATTTGCAGTGTGCACCTTTTTGTTTAGTAGCTTTGGTGAATCAGGTGAGGAGACAGATTCAGACACTTTACATAAGACAACCAGGGAGGGATTAATAAAAATAATGTAGGTATATAAGTGATAAATAAAAATTATTAATGTGTCATTAAATTTAAAAAAAATAAAAAAAAAAATTTGACTGAAAATTTAAAATAAATAAAATATTGTCACGTGGACTGATTTTGAAAAATAACTTTAAACTGAAATAATTTCTAACAACTTTCTAATTTAGGTAGATCTAAAATTCATCCATTTTGACCTTATAAATCTCTCAAATCAATAGATAGATTTTAAATCTTTTCTCAAATTTATCAGTTCAATGTAAACAAAATGTAGAATTTTGTTTAATTATATAACAATCGCCATCTTCGGCAAAAAAAAAATTTAATGAGGAAAATGAAAGCAAACCATGCATTTTGAGTAGCAAAGTGGAAAGGGACAAGACGGAAAATCCTTGACCCAACAAAACACGCGGCCATACTTAGTTGACTAATAATAGGAATGGTGGTCAGTTTGACATTGACAAAGGTGAGGCTGTGTTTCTCAGAAGAAAGAAGGGTCGGCGAAAATACCCTTTTGGAATCCAGTAATAGATTACTAGTACGTTAACAAGTCATCATCTCCTTTTTCAACTTCAAAATTTCCAATGCAAAACACACCATCAGCCCACGGGCCCCCCCACCTAAAACTCACAGCCTACACTATAATAGACATGGACAAATAACAATAATAATATCAAACAATTGAAACCAGTAGATTTTCCAATTATATTATATGGAAATCTCGCAGAATACATCACTTCATTGACGGGAAAAGGTTCCATGAAGAGGATTCAGATGGCAGTCAATGACTGAGGAAAATGCAAAAAGAACCTTAAAGCAATGAAATCTTATATCAGAATTTTTACAAATAAATATATTACAACATGAAATAGGATACTCTCTACTCTTCCGACTGTCCCCCCATGCCAGTAAATGACCCTTTCCGGTGATATTCAGAAAAATATGCTGATATTGTTGCACTCACATGTCTGATACAGACCATAGATATGCCTCCCTCTCCGTTGCTTGTTTCTCATTCATCCTCTTAAACGTCTGCTTCTCAAATCCTATCAAATGCATAAAGATCATGTTCATGATCAGTATCCATATTAAAACACAAAAAAAAAACAAAAAAAAAAACCGTTACAATGTAATAACTCTAGATATCTTTATAAAACTTGGAACCACATTAATAAAGATAAAGATGGAAGTGAGTTTACCATTGCTGCGGTCTACACCATCCCAGTGTCTCCCTGGCTTGATACCGTAACGGTTTGTTGGAGCATCTAATCCTCTTGTTATCCAGCTGTGTTTAGGGATTTCCTGAGGAATGACGAAACCTGATTCTTTCATCTTCTCATTATTCCCTAAATCTTCAAAAACTGGCTCCAACTGCGTTTTCTGCAAAGTACAAAAGGGAAATTTTTTAAAAACCAATGAAGTGGTCATACAAGAAAATACAAAGGCAAGTCAAGCCAACATCGGTAATCACTAGTAGCAGGCAGAGTTTATTGTAAAACTACCTTGACCAAATGTGCCATTGGATCACCCCATCTAACTCTTTCCTTAAGCATCCTGTCGAGTTCTGGGTCATCTCTGCGAGGCAAAAGAACACAGAAAACATCAGCCAAATGAACACAAAGTGCCCCTTTTTTTTTTCTTTTTTTTTTTTCTTGGAAAGCCCACACAGGAAGCTTATATTGAGGAATCAAACAATTAGAGACAATAATTCACCAGAGTGGGTGGAAAAACAAAACACCAATGAAGTAATAGCTGACAATGCTTGCAAGCGAATATCATCATAATGGCAAGAAGGAAAAGACAACAGTATGACAAAAGAACACAGAAAACATCAGCCAAATGAACAATGCACAAAGTGACCTTATTTTTTTTTTTTTTTTTTTCTTGGAAAGCCCACACTGGAAGCTTATATTGAGGAATCAAACAATTAGAGACAATAATTCACCAGAGTGGGTGGAAAAACAAAACACCAATGAAGTAATAGCTGACAATGCTTGCAAGTGAATATCATCATAATGGCAAGAAGGAAAAGACAACAGTATGGCAAAAGAACACAGAAAACATCAGCCAAATGAACACAAAGTGACCTTTTTTTTTTTTTTTTTTTTCTTGGAAAGCCCACATAGGAAGCTTATATTGAGGAATCAAACAATTAGAGACAATAATTCACCAGAGTGGGTGGAAAAACAAATGACAGCAACACCAATGAAGTAATAGCTGACAATGCTTGCAAGTGAATATCATCATAATGGCAAGAAGGAAAAGACAACAGTATCTTAATAAAATAATCGAATATCTCAAAGGACCTAAAATAAGAGTAATGAAGACAAGAAATAACTTCAACGGAGGATGCATATCTGTCAACCAAGCATTAGCTTTATTTGTTTATTCACTTCTCTAACACAGTGATACATGCAAACTAAATAGCCAGAACAGTCCAACTCCTCAATTACCTGTCCCTTGCAAAGGGTTTGTCTTTCTCACTTTCTAATTCCTGCAGCCTAGCTTCAGTTTCTCGTTTCTGCGCCAACCCTTTACCCCATTCCAATTTTATTTCCTGATAAAAGAACAATTGTCAATTGCAGAAAGAAACAAACGAATATCCCACAAAAGTTCCAACAGATTTAAAGAAATAATAACACATAGAAAGAACTGAAGCTGTTAAGCCTACAGAACCAGTACTCATCAGCAAATATCCAACACTCTACCCAAATTTCCTCTTCATCCACTCTCCCTTCGTATTCTCTTACCTTTTCTTTTTAAGCAATAAAAATAAGAATGATATATTAAACACATTTGGCATGCCTCAATACTACCTAGACCAAAATTTTACCCCCGGCATATACATTTACTTAACTAATTCAAGTTGGTTTGAACCAACAAGCTTCTCTTGATCTTTTTTCCCCCTTTTTGGGTGAGCCCCAACTATAAAACCATGGGAAATTTATCCATTATCCATGGACATCAATAAACTGAATCCTGTTGATTATCTAGGAATTTTTATTTAATGTACCAAAAATCTTAAATTCAAACTTCCAAGGTAAAGGATGGGTTGGAATGATAGACTGTATATGCCCAAAGTTTATGCCAAGTATTGCACGAATTATTTTAGAAATGCTGCTCATGCAGAAAAAGTCAGAAGATAAAATATTCAACCAAAAATATTATTTTAGAAGAATTCAACTGCGACAGTCTTTTACCTTGGGCTTCTCTTCCTTCTTTTGTGATTTCAATAATTCTTCCTTTGATATCCGCTCGCCTACAAAAGCGAAAAGGGTGAGGAACAAATATAAACATGCACACTAGGAAGCAAGAGTCCCAAAAAGTGCTGACTTCTACCACACCTGTTACTTTATCACGGTACACAGGTTCATAGCTGCACCACGGCCGCTAATAGATGGGTCCATCTCTTTAAACCTGGAGCAAAGATATCATTCATTAAAATATATGATAAAGACTCAAAGGCAGTGGATACACAATAAAAATATAACCAATTCCACCGAATTTCAGTTGGAGCCAAATTTTCGTCAGAAGTACACAATATTCAACTGTTAGCAGCTATGAAACTTCCAACTTCTGTAAACTGTTCTTTTAATCGGGCTTGACCCTATACAGCTCCTTACTCTAAGGCTAAAAGGATAAACTTCGACCCAAACTTTCTGCAAGTCAACTTGGAACTTTGCTCCCAGACAACCATCTTCATTATGGAACAAAATAAACCAAATATGGCTAAGTATATGAAATTTCATAAAGATGCAATAAGAATTGAAAACTGCAAGCATTTTCAAAGTCTAAACTAGAGGCATACGAGAGTTCAGACATTTGAAGAGCTATAATGTAGAAGAGACTAATAGCAGATAGAACCAACTTGTTTAATTAGAATTGTCGCATCATGCTATTCAATATCCTTTGCTTAACAAGACAGAGATAAAAATTCTCTTTCCTTACTTTCAAATCAGTTTCACTAAACACGTTACAGCCAAAAGAGACGCTATCTGCCAGAAGATCCTAAAAGTGAAAACCCATCAATAAAAAGAACATGCCAACATGGTATCCATCAAAAGGAAATGGATAAGGAAACAAATAACTAGACATAACTCGAAACATATGGGATATTTACCTCAACCATTCTTCCTTCTTTGTTTTAGCAATCTCTTGCTTTATCTCTTTACCAGTAACCAGACCAGTTTTTGGTCTCTCCCTTGGGGTGGGAGATTTCTTCTCAACTTTTCTTGGTGGAGAAAGGTCTAACAGGGAAGACGCTGATGCAGTATCATTTCCATCCTTTCTACCTTTCCTTTGGGGAGAAAGATCTGGTGCTGGGGAGGCATGTAAATAATCTCGACGAACTCGTCGCGGAGGGGAGAGGTCATAATGTGGACAGCTATAGGATTTGATGAAGGTTCCAGTGAAGGTGAATCCCGAGCTGTACGCCTACGCGGTGGCAGCAAATCAGCTTCAGCTGTGCTAGAAGGCCTTAGCTCACGATCTGGAAAAGGTATATCATTCCGTGCTCGTTGTTTACGACGTGGTGACAGGTCAACATCTTGCCCACGTTCTAGAGAAGGTGTATCATTCTGTGCTCTTCGTTTACGAGGTGGTGACAGGTCACCATCTCGCCCATGTTCTGGAGAAGGTGTATCATTCCGTGCTCTTTGTTTACGAGGTGGTGACAGGTCAACATCTCCCCCATGCTCTGGTGAAGGTGTATCATTCCGTGCTCTTCGTTTACGAGGTGGTGACAGGTCAACATCTCTCCCATGCTCTGGCGAAGGTGTATCATTCCGTGCTCTTCGTTTACGACGTGGTGACAGGTCAACATCTCCCCCATGCTCTGGTGAAGGTGTATCATTCCGTGCTCTTCGTTTACAAGGCGGTGACAGGTGCTGTGGTCAACATCTCCCCCATGCTCTGGCGAAGGTGTATCATTCCGTGCTCTTTGTTTATGAGGTGGTGACAGGTCAACATCATGTTCTGGAGGTGTGTCTGCCCTCCGTCTACGAGGTGGAGAGATATTGGGAGTATCAGATACTGAAACCCAACCACTTCCATCCTCAGATATGACACCAAACGGACGCCTGGCTTTAAGTTGCTCTAATCTCTTCATTCGCTTGACTTCAATATCTTCATCAACTTGCGGCTTCTCTTCATCTGAATATAATACCATAACCAAATCACCATAGGAAATCCAAAAATCAATACAATATAAACTATCAGACACTAGAAGTTTATTGACTGACCTGCTGAATCATTATCTTCTTCCTCCATTTTCACTTCCTTTTGCCAAACGGGATCTTCATCAACAACAGAAACACCAGAATTAACAGGTTTAACCTTCTTCTTTTTCTTTTTCTTTTTCTGCTCCTCCACACTGGGATCTTGGTACCTTTTTAGACTGTGTACTCCTTCAGTGAAGAAGATCCCGATGATGGACCCACCATCTCCTGCTCAAGATTTTAAAAGCATCTCACTACAACATAAACTCAGGTGCCAACCATATACATTAAACATTTTTAGAACACTCCAACCTCACATATCCCAATAGTAAAGGAAACAAAGAAAGAAAGGTCTTTCAAATCCAGTTTGCCTAACATAAATCTTTGAACAACAATTCACCAAATTTGACAATTTCTTAAAAACAATGCCAGATTTGGCGCAAAATAAAGTAAGGTATTTTCTTTCTACCACCTAGTAGACGCCACCCCCAAAAAAAGAACAAAAAAAAAAACTTTTTCCCCTCCTTTTCAAGTGAAATTCAGGAAAGATACTAAGATAACTATCCTTGTTGATCACGGATGATAGGTCTCTTGAGAAATATCATACTATCTACAGCTAGTAATAAAGAAATATTCAACCTTTACGTAAATTCCCAATCCAAGAAAACCCTAAAAATCACATTAGCGATTTCTTAGAGTAAGAGATAACAACCATAATGAAATAGAAATTGGCTGGGAAAACGAAAAGGGTTTATTAAAGAACAGCTTATTCGGGCTGCCGTGCCCTTAATTTACTACGGGATGAAGACGTAGGAGGAGTATCATACCTGGGAAGTGAAGGGCTTTGATGGATACTTCTCTAATGAATCTGGATTGATTAGGTCGCGATAGCCGTCGCCGACAACAAGAATTGTGAAGGGGAATAATGGGGAGTAGACTGATGGCGTTGGAGCCTGGAGGATGAGGCCGCACCGGCGAGGAAAGAGATGAGAACGAAGATATTACTTAGGATGGGAAATACTTCCGTTTTTGGAAGTCGTGGATTAAATTTTAGATAATTTATCATTATAGTTGATGTAAGTAAAAATTTTTAAAATTTAATTTTAACCAAGATAAAAAATTAAATCATTCTAAATATTTTTTATTTAAAAAAATTCTAAGGTAATTTTTAGATAATTATTTCTAGTATTTTAAATGTTTACATATAATAATAATATCATATATTTTAAATATTTTTATTTTTATAAAATTTTAAAATTAAAGAGAATAATTTCTTAAAAATGGTGGTAAATTTTTTTATTTATTTATTATGCATAAACAGAATATTAGTTGTGAATAAAATTCTCAGCAAAATTTGGGATATTTTATCGAAGGATATAGAAAATAAAGTTTAGGAAAATGTAAATTACTCTATTTTGGGTAAGAACATAGTTTAAGACAGCAAAATTTAAATTTAGATATTTTGATAATTTAATCCTTCTATTTAAGTATGTTTTGATTCACTAAAAATTTTTAGGTTGGTGACTTCAAACTTAAGCTATACTGTTCTAAGATATATAAGGGTAGAATTTTTTTTTTTTCATCACTTTTTACTTTACAAAAAAAGAAAATAAAGAAATTTTTATATTGAATAAGTTCTTACCGTACTCAAAGTGAAATACTCCCGTAGATATGGATAGTATTATTGAACCCCATTATGAATCTTACTACAAGATTTCAGATTATAATATGTTACTGATTTAAAGTTTAAAATAAAATAGTTAGTCACTAAACTTTAACAAAGGTACCCCTTCATTTATTTGTATGTAGTTTTTTTTCCCAAAAATCAAAAGTTTGTGTCCTTTCGTCAATTCCAGCATCTCAAATATATCTTGTACAGTTATACCTCGAAACAAAAGGAACACTGTCAATTGCTTATGAAGCTTGGGTCCCAGAAACAGACTGAAATTTATGTGGAGATTTCTCTTTATTCCTGCCTTGGATAGGAAAAATTTTTAGTCTACAAAGACTACAGAATGTACCCAAAATTGGCATTTCTCTTGTTCCACCAATAATCAATTTCTCCAGGAAAAAAATTGCCTAGTTGAACCAATAGTGAAAATAGGATACTACAAGTTCACAGGCACTCTCAGCCCATCATAACTGAGTTGTACATCAAGACCTTCAGTTTCCCTCAATTTCCCGAGATATTCATTCACTTTATCGTGATCCATTAGGATGCATCATACCGGTGAAAAGCGTTCTTTTAGGTTGAATTCTCCTGACTTCATCCAATGCCTGGAAATGGAATAGCATAACACGGATATTAGTCAAAAGAAACATCACTACATAAATATGTTGAAGAAGAACCATCTTAGGAAGTCCAAAAAAACGAACCCTAGGAAGTCCAAAATGAGTTGAAGAAGAACGATCTGGCCTGAGGGCATCCTACAAGCAAAGTGGAAATTAGAAATTAATCCAGTCAATCTGGATACGTCCAAGAAATTTATACATAAATATGTTAAAGGAGAAAGAGACCGACCAGGATGAGGAGTTCACAATCCTCCAAAAGTGTATAAGTTTCTTCAGGTATTTCACTGGCATCACTACATATTTATGCAAGAAGGATTAGCAAGATTTCATTATGTAGACTGACCAAATTCAAATGCTGCTTACAATCTTTACCTGATATAACAAATATTGCCAAAACGAAAACCAAGTGAGCGATAATTCTTTCCATGCCAGACTGGTAAAGGAGTAAACTGATAAAAGAAGCACAAAGCAATTGGGTAAACGAAAAAGCGAGTAGAACATAATGCACAATAAATGCCAAAAAAGGATGAGATGAAAGCTGATACAAGATGCACACAGTGATAAACCAAGATAAATAAGATGAGTCTCAAAGGTTAGTCATTAGAAGCTAGCATGACACCTCAAACAACTACCATCATCTCTATTCCACGGAATAGAATATAAAGGCTAATCAAATAACTTGAGAGTTTGAAAAAGATCTAGACCATGATGTTGTTACTCATCACGTGGGAAGCAATGCATGTGGTTCCGCAGTTATTATCAACAACATACCCTTATCCTAGGGGATTAATACACAATTTATCCTTGTGGTTATGACTTTAATACTTCTTAATGATCTTTAACATTTTTAAGATTGTGCTTTTATTCCAAAGAAATAATTCATCATTTAGTAATCAAGTATATTAAATATTGATGCAAAATAATGATGTTTGAAATACCAAGGGTTCAAATTCATCCCCAAATTCAAGCTTCAGTTCAAATTTGAGTCATCATCCCAATTTGACAGAATTCAGAAGAGCATATATTCTCCACGACACTATTTTGAAACCATCATGGGAAGTGGCATCCCAACAATTAAACAAAAGAGTGATGAATTCTCACCTTGAGGTCATGTACAATGAAAGGTTCCTCATGGATGATGTTGAATTGCAATGCTGAGACTGCGGCACCAGGAATGATAACACTAGTATCAACTAGATAATAATGAGTTTTCTTCATGACCTGAATAATACAGACAGAAAATGAACAACATCATGAGATGGCCAATGAAACATTTCGTGGCCTGAGTTATATTATCTCATTACATTATTATAAATCAAGAATAATGAAAAAAATAAGCATTACTTGATCATATTATGAGGAAAATTCGTGAATAAACATTAAAATATGTCATTATAATTAGAAACAAATTTATATTACTTTATCTGTATGATCCTTTTAGCCATTTTTAATCCCAAAAGAGACCCTATTTGACCACTGCTATGCATCAACCAATTAATCACAAAATATCAGGATCCTCCAGATGATTTTGATCTTTTATGTTTTTCTGTGTGTGTGTGTGTGTGTGTGTGAGTGTGAGTGAGAGAGAGAGAGAGAGAGAGAACAAGATTTGTATATTGTTTAAGCAATGCGTTGGAAGCTCATTGTACTCAACTTCACATCAGCAACACTATATCCATTTTTCATAGGAACTCAAAAGAAGCATCCTTAGCATGACTATTGTAAGAGATTGAACATGAGTAGAAGTCCACTAACAAGTTATACACCTTAAAGGAACGTGGCCTTATAAACTTAAAAACTCAACATTGGAAGTTCATATGTGCTTCAGGAGGCTGAAATAAAATATGGACCTCAAAGTCGCGCATTGCAACGTAAATGGGAATGCTTGGCTGGACATTGTTTGTCCAATCACGAAGATCATCCAAACCTGAATAATGGACCAAACTTCAGGACATAATTCAGTATAATTTGCACGAAAGAAAGTAAAAAGGAACTAATGAATCAATTCATCAAACAATAGGTAACATTAAAAGGCATTCGTGTCAGAGACCTCCAATAGCATCAGCATGAGAATGAGTAATAATAACCGCATCAATTGTTCTTACCCTGTAAAAAATGCAACTAGTCACAAAAATGCATTTATACGATGATATTCACAAATAATATAAACAAGCATGACATTTGACAACTTTACACTTGCTTCAATTAGGCAGAAACCTAGAAAGAAGAAGCAATCAAAAGAAAGAAGCTTAATTACTAGAAACTCTGAAACAAAACTACAAAATGTTTTTGAGAGGGAGAGGAACTTAAAAATGAGGAGAGTACTTCTTGTTTCCGATAAAAAAGCAAAGAAAGACATCATTCAAAGTACAATGGAGAATCTAACTCGGTGATTGAAATTGAGACAACTCTCTTCCAAAAGCACTAATTTCCGCAGCTCCTTACTATCTAGTCAAACCAACATTGGTCCAAAGTAATCCTATACGCATGCTTAACCTTGTGCGGAAAGCCAATGTTCAATATGGTATTTGAATAGGTTGCAATCTCCAATAACTCTAAAAGTTTCAGGAGGGCCTTCATTTTAGGCATCACAGTTAACATGTCAAATTCACTATGACACCTTTCAATATTCACTATCAAATGCAAAATTTTCACATATCTTTTAAATATATCTTGTAAGAATACAACACAGTTGTGAAAGTACCAGAAATAATAAAGGCCAGTTGATGAGAAAAACACAAATCATATATGTGAGCATTGGCATTCTAACCCCTCTTCTAGATTCTTCATTGTAACCAACAATATATTACTCACAGGCACTCATCTTCATCTCTGGCGACCATCCATACACAGAACAATCAAGGCTACAGCCCAAATAGATATTCTGAAAAAAGCATCATAACAAAAAGGTTTGATTCACCAATGCATCAATTTATTGTCACTAAAGGCATCTTTAGAGACATGTTGGTTATGCTCCTCTTGATGATATTTTAAACGAGCAGGTTTTATAGGCTGTCCATGATGAGACACAATGTGGAAAACTTATTGACATGAAAGCTGTATCTCAAATTCATCCAATGGTGCAACGAAATAGCAAAAACAGACAAGTAAGTGGTTAGAAACATCCTACAAAATTAAGTGCCTGATAACAAGTAAATGTAATGAAGCACGGAATCCAGTTAGAGGCAGCTTACCCAAAAGTAGGGAACCATCTAAGTGCGCTATGGTAGAAGAACCTGCACCACAAAAGGGCTTTGTTTGTTCAACAGATGGCTGACAAATGCTTGACTGAAAGGACAAATAAAATAATTAACAATTATTACTTTCCCTCCCCTTTTATTAATCCTTGTCTTAATTGATTTATGTTCTCGGTGTTTGCCATTAACTTAATTCCTTCCATTATCATTCTTCTGTTCAACATTGCAAAATGCCAGGAGCAGATTCCTAGAAATATTAAATGCCATAGAGCTATAATCCCATTATTTTATAGGTTAGTACAAATAAAGACTGGACTCTTCACCCATGATACGAAATATGAATGCATTAGAGAATTTTTAAGTCATAAAAGGTTGTTAATATCAGGTCAACTACACCCAGCCAGCGTAAATATAGAAGGTTCCAGTCAAAAGGGAAAGACAGGCTAAGTGAGAATGTCTTTGGATGAAATGCTAAGAAAAATCACAATTAACAAGGTGAAAAGGAGGAGGACAAACAAGAAGAAAAACCCTTTTAAGTGTCTAGTAAATAATGTATGTAACTGGCACTCTAGCAGATGCTAGGGCCTAAAACAGAGCAGCTGCTCACTACATTTGATTGTCGAGTCACTAAATTCCCCCTACCAAATTGCATCCACAGTTCTCTTCCTTTTGCCACTATATGTCAAGTCATTGCTCAGAAACTCTCAAAATACAAGTCTACAAAAAAATACTCCAAGACTCTCAGAAAGTTAAGATTTAATGGAGGCGTAGAATACCTAATGAAGATACTTTTTTTCCCTCAAAGCAATAAAAGCTTCTCTAACATACTTGCCAGCATCTATAAGAATGTTACATTTTCCAGAGGGCCTGGGAAAACGAATAAGGATGCTTGTATTAAGCCTCCTATTTTTGTTACCAGGTTCTACAGCTTGTAAGCAAACCTGCAACATGCCAATAAAAAGAAAGGTTAACTTTCCCTAACAGTGGTACAAATAACCAATTCAAAAGTTGCACAAGAACAGAGTGATGGCAGGATTACAGGACAGGTCTTTGTAGGATTAGTGAGGCAGCTAACACGCGGGATTCCTTCACTAGTTCCTGTCCCTGCAAATATAATTTCAGGTTGCTCTGGCAAAATATCTGGTCCAGTCTGAGAACTTGTAGCGCTTGTAATGCTTTTTTTGACTGTTGTCATACATCTAGAGAATGCTAAGAAACATCCAAATAACATCCATAAACAATTGCATGAAACAGCCAGCTTCATTTTTTTGACAGTTAGCCAACCATGTTCGAGCACACTAAAGCAATTATAAGAAATTACATAGCTGATTTACTGATAAGAAACAGGAATTTCACATGAAAGTTTTGCTCTGGAAAAGTTTAAAGATCTAGAAAAGAGGTCAGTGTAGAAATATTAAAGCCTTCAAAAATTTCCATACAAAAAAAGTAGGCATAAGGCAAGCTTAAGTTGATGTATGAACAAAGTACATTACAAAGTAAATACTTCAAAGAGGAAGAAAATACTCAGTAACGGTCTCGGCCTTCAAAGATAATAGAGCAAAAACACTTTCAAAATCAATTTTCATAAGGTGCTAATATCTCATTAGAAAAGATAACACTGACAAAACACGATCAAAGAAAAGACAAAATCCTTTAGGACTGCACTGTCAAGAACATTGGCCTTTGACTCTCTGACAATGTGTAGTCTGACAATTCAACAATGGAACTAGCACCGTTATTGCAGAAGGCATAAAGTACTCAGTCTCAATCACGAAACAAAGTAGGAAAAGCACCAACCGGAAACTAACAAGAATATTAATCAGAGTCATAATTATATTCACTAAAAGATGATATCTCAAAATCAAGAAATCTTTTTGAAGACCGAATATCATTAGGAATATTCTACGTGGGTATCAACCAAATATAATGTGCGAATTCATGAACTAACAAGAAAATCAAACATTATAAACCCAAACCATAAAACCCATAAAGAATGGATTCAAATCAAGATTGTTACAAGAAAAAAATAGTAAATAAAAGTAATTCCAGATATTTCCCGATTGCATGATATTCCAAAGAAACAGTCAATAATGGATTCAAATCAAAGCCGATTGTTAAAGGGTACGTACTTGAAGACGAATGAAGGGAAGCTCTGAGAAAACGGCGAAACCCGGAGAACCCATTTCTTGAAAAAGCGATTGAAGTATCCTTAACGTAAGAAAATTGGCGGGTGGAGCGGGTGATGTAGAGAAGTGAAGAGGGAGCAGTGTGAGGCCGACCAATAAGTCCTACCAAAAAACCCACCATTTTTAAGGAAACGAAACTCCCAATTCTTGAACAAATTGGAAATTCTACTATTTACAGGTCCAACCAAAAAGGAAAGAAGAGAAAAAAAAAAGTAACTTCTCTTTCTGGCCGCGAAAAAGAAGCGGATGATCTGTGACCTCGTGGCTCCGGGTAAAATTTTTAAAATTGTGCTCTTTTTTAAATTTTTTTTTTTTTTGTGCTGGTTGAAAAAATTATTTTCGGTGAATGCGAGCTTAATCGTGATTTAAAAAAATATATATATATTTTCTGACCTAGCACTAAAACTATTTGTTTTCAAAATAGTTGTATGCAAATGCAAGGTCAGAAAAAAAAAAAAATTCTATTTTTGCTGTTACATTTGGCTGCTGTTTTTTTTATTTTTGTAATAGTGTAAAATTTTTAAAATACAAAGTCAAATTTTCAAAATTAAAAAAAAAAAAAAAAATTTTCTAACCTTGCAAAATGATTTTTATTTTTAAAATAATTACTGAACTTGCATTCGGTGAATACTGCAAGCTACCCTAACATAGAATTCATTTTTTCAATCTACATAAAACAAGAACAATTTAAAAAACGAGTACAGTTTAAAAAATTTCTCTCCCCTCCTGCGTGGTGTGCTGGCTATTTATGTTCCTATTTTCTTTTTTTGATTCTTTAATAAATAAATAAATAAATAAAATCTGACAAAGTAAAGAATAATAATAATACTGTGCTCCGTACTCGTTCCCTCGTGCTAAAAAATAGGTTAATTGCAAGTTGCGCTCTTGAAGAGTCACCTAATTTGTGGTTTGTATCCTTAATTATCAATGTCAGCACTCAAATACTTTTATGTTGTGTATTTTAATGAAGGGATGTAAGTGGATTTGGATTGGAATATTTAAATTTACGTTAAAAATGAAATGCAGTTTAAGTGATAAGATTTTTTTTTTATGATATATTGATTATAATTTGAGTCATTAGCGAGTAAAGGAGAGTAGAGGGGAGAAGTGATTTTTTTTTTTTTGAAAAAAAGAAAAAACAAATTCAAATTCATAAATTTGTTAAGTTACCCAAACAAGTTATTTAATTTAGTTTATAATTTGAAATCAACTAATAAGTAAAGAAAGGGGTTTTATAGTTAGAATTAATAGATTTTAAATTTATACAAATTTAAAATCATTTCAAATTCATTAATTTTAAAATCTTCTTACAAATCAAATCCAACCATCCAGACGGAACATTATAATATATATTATTAATTTGGACAATAAATCAGTCAGCTATTTTTTAACGAAAATTCCTTAGCACATACCCTAGTGGTCGATGTACAATTAGCCCTAATTACTTCAAAGATAAATAGAAATAGGATGGTAACTATTTGCTACCTTATGGATTTCATGATTTCAGATTATCTTCCTAATTAACCATTAAGTGCAGCAATTGTCTTTATAAATCATTTTATTATAGCAAAATAGTGTCAATTTAACAAAAAGCAATAATTTCTTTAATGTGTTTCTAGTATAATTAAAAAATAAACATTCTCGAATTTTTCTAAATAGAACTACTACGAAAATGCTTAATTTTGATTTAAGTCAAATTGTTATGAGTAATTATACTTTGCTCCCCAAACTATAAAAAAATATGCACTTTGTCCCCCGTTGACACTATTTGTCTATTATCAATATTAAAATTATTAAGATAATCTAGTTAAATGACTAAAATATCCTTGGTACTATATTTTGATTTTTATATATTTAAATTTTGATAGTGATGTGATAATTGTTTAAAAATAAGAACAAATAAACTATATAATATTTCAATATAATCTATATCAATATATTTCCTAGTCAAATTTTTAGAATTCATTTTTATTATTTCAAATTTAAATGTTTAACTATGGTGGTAGAACATTTTTAAATGGGCTTGTTTTCTATGAAAATTTTTTCTGTAAAAGTATTGTATGAAAATATAATTTCTATAAAACTTAATAATTTTTTCGATATCTCTTAGTATTTTATAATTTTAATAATTGACTTAATCTGCGCAAATTTCGATGTCAGATATAATAAAGTATAATTCAATAATTTCTCACATTTTCATTCCTTGAAGTTCAAAATATCAATGAGTTATTATATTTTATTTTTTTCTAATTCTTTTATAACTGTAAAAAATCAATTAAATACATGAAAAACTAAAATATGATACGAAGAGTATTTTAGTCATTTAACTAATTTTTTTTTATATTTTAAAATTTTTAAAAGATGAATAATGTAAATGATGTAAAGTATATATTTTTGTAATTCAAGAAAATAAAGTATCATTACCCATATAATTTAAGGGGGACAAAGCATTATTAACCCTAAAAATGAATAGGGGATCCAAATTTCTTTTGACCTTTCCTAATACAAGCCCATAATTTTCCTAAAAATACTATACAGTATTTAACACGTGTGAATCCTTGAAACTTGAGCTTGGTACATTGTACATAACCCGTTAAAAATCAAGAAAAATGGGAATTTTGGTAAACCCAAACTTTCCTTTTGCCGTCAATTGAATTTTCTTCCTCCGGTTTCGTATACTATTATCAATCAAAGTCCCGAGTCCCATTCCTTTGGTACCACGTAGTTGGATCAGTGAGCTCTTTTTTCCCATGCTCCATTGAATAAAAATCAACATTAGCTACTAGACGGACAATTTTTACCTGAATTCGATTCATAATATAATATTATAAATATTTTTGTTCAGGTTAATTTTCATTATCAATACATCATTTTATATTACTTAAATAAATAATATTAATTAAAAATTTATAATATAATAACTAATATTATATTATAAATTTGATATATCTAAGAATATACTGTTACTAGACAAGAAGAATCTTTGCAAATTCAATTTCTAGCGTGGAGTTTGATGTAAGAATACTCCCAAAATCAATCTCCCATCTCATAGGCCATAGCCATAGGTTAACTTATTTTCGGTGGGATTAAAATACAACTAGTTGTATAAGTTAATTAATAAAAACAGAGACATACAATAATAAAATTTAATGGAATTGAAGAAATTAAACTCAAAATTGTCACCAATGGAACCTGTCAGGCTGTCACTTGTCTTCATTGTATACCAATGCTATAAGTTAATTTATACTATATTTTTCTTAAGGATAACATTAGACTTAGTATTTTAGTTACGAGGTGGACTTAAATGAGTATTACATATTTTTATTGTATATCAAGGATAGTTAATTGTCAAAAAATGTATTAGTCAGAATGGAAATGCTTAATCATCCAAGACTGGTAATTTTTGTTTTAAAGATGATATAATCCTTAATTTTCTCAACCTTATTGATTGACTGACAAGTATCTTAATTTCTAGAAAATCAACCAACAAATTCTATTCCACACGAGAAAAAGATAAGTTTCCATCGTTTTTACTAGAGAGAAAAAATGGGGGTATTTTTTTTTTCCTATTTTCTTCCTTGCTCTAGAGCTTAGAATTTTCCTCCATTCACGAGAGAATGTATAATCTTTTCTACAAGAGAAGAACATTATTTTCTTTCCTATGTTTTTTTTTTTTTTTTTGTAGATTTTACAAAAAAAAAAAAAATTAAGCCAGCAAGTGATTAATTTCGTGCACATGCAAGTATAAAATGCCCACAATACACATAATGTATACATATTTTTTAATCTTTCGTGTCTACTACAACTGGTTATTCCGATATATTTTATTGGTGGCTTCAACTACAACGCGCATTATTTATTGGTTTGAGCAAGAATTGAATTGTTCATCAATCAAACAGGGCATATTAAATCAACGGAAAATTCTATAATTTTTTTGAAAAATTATTCTTTTAACTTTAAAAACTTGTACGGTATTACAAACTTTTAAAACATATAGTGTTGTACTGTAGAAACATTTAAAATATAAAAATAATAATTTCTTAAAAGAGACGGTAAAATTTTCCTAAATAATAAATTATTCTACTTTGCAAAGATAAATTTTGGGATTTTTGAGACAAAGAAATTGTAATTTATAGAGAACCGTCAAGATATTAAGCTGGCGCTTCAACATTTGTGGTTGGTTTCAGTCTATCAATAATTTTTCGTCAAAGTCTTGGTAGTTGACTTTCATTTATGTGATGCAGCCAACCTCTAGATTTTTATTACTATACACTATTTTCCTTGATGAAAATCAAATATTAATCTCAAGTTCTAGTGAAGGCTATTCGTCATCTGTCAACCTCGACTTGGTAATGGAAATCCTATAAATAGGACCATATATTCAGTCATTTTCATACAACCAGCCCAAAATATTTTGCAACCATGACTATTAATTCTTCTTACATTTGGCTGCTGTTATTGTTAGTACTCCTCAAACATGGCATTCTTGAAACTGAAGCATCCCACAGCAGAAACCTTGCATCTCCAAGTCAAATTTATAGAACTTCTTATCACTTTCAACCTCCCAAGAACTGGATGAATGGTACGTACGATTTTGTTTATACAGATAATTGTCATTATTGTTTTATGCAAGAAAAAAGAAGAAGACAAACAATTTAATGGTACAATAAGTTTATTTATTACCGTTGGTCTTATTAGTATTTACTCTAGTTTAATATTTCTAACTGTATTATTGTTTCTTCTCTTTCCTGTTTTGCTCATGAATGCAACAATATGGCCTCCTCAAATTGCAGATCCTAATGGTCAGTTCTTTCCTCCTCTCTTGTAATATAGTCTCCTTAATCTTGAGGTTTGTTTACATAATATTTACTAACTTCCTTAAATCAGATTTTTTTTTAAAATAAAAAATAAAAAAAAATAGATAACTAAAAAATCACGAAGTAGTCTCCTTCTTTTATTAAGACTTTTATCTTTTTAACTAAGGGATCAAAGTTGCAAACATATATTCTTGTGCTTGATTATTACTACCATTATTTGCATTATAAGAGTACTATTCAATTTTGTACCCGGTTGTGGAAAGTAAAAGATGATGTGCTACAAGTATAAATTTGTGGTGCATATGCATTGACTGCCCGTAGTCCAAGACAAGACTGGATTTCCCATTTGGATTTATATTCAAAGAAAGAAAGAATGGCTATCAAGAATGGATATCAAACATGCTTGTTTCAATTCCGAATTTCAGGGCCAATGGTTTACAAGGGACTGTATCATCTATTCTACCAGTACAATCCACTTGGTGCAGATTGGGGGAACATTGTTTGGGCACACTCTACCTCAACAGATTTAATCAATTGGAACCCTCATAAACCAGCCATTTTTCCATCTCAAGAGGGTGATATCAATGGTTGCTGGTCAGGATCAACAACAATATTTCCAGGAGGAAAACCAGCTATTCTATACACTGGCATTAACCCTTCAAACCAGCAAGTTCAAAATCTTGCCGTCCCAAAAAATCTATCCGATCCATACCTCA
Source organism: Cinchona pubescens (assembly GCA_025175665.1). Taxonomy (NCBI): domain Eukaryota; kingdom Viridiplantae; phylum Streptophyta; class Magnoliopsida; order Gentianales; family Rubiaceae; genus Cinchona; species Cinchona pubescens. The sequence goes on from JANKKI010000066.1 coordinate 1,849,285, forward strand.
TAGAATGGGATAAATCACCTTACAATCCGCTCATGACACCGAACCCGGAAAACAAGATTAATTCTAGCTCATTCAGGGACCCAACCACTGCCTGGTTAGGCCCTGATGGTCGATGGAGAGTTATAATTGGAAATAAACTAAATCGTCGAGGAAAAGCTCTTCTCTACAGAAGCAAGGATTTTGTTCGTTGGACTAAAGCTAAACATCCATTGCATTCAGTACAAGGCACTGGAATGTGGGAATGTCCTGATTTTTACCCTGTCACAAGCAATCCAATTGGTTTAGACACATCAACTGTTGGTGGTTTAGGCATTAAACATGTTCTTAAAGTGAGCTTAGATGACACGAAACACGATCAATACGCGATTGGAACGTATGATCATGTTAAGGACGTTTTTGATCCGGATGCTGTTGCTGCTGAGAAGTTTTCAGGTTTGAGATATGATTACGGGAAGTTCTATGCTTCGAAGACGTTTTACGACAGCTTGAAGAAGCGAAGAATTTTGTGGGGTTGGATCAATGAATCGCTGTCTCGAGAAGACTATATTGCACAGGGTTGGTCTGGAGTTCAGGTAATTAAGGAATATCTTGATTTCTCCAAATTGATGCCGAGGGAAATAATCTGCTATAGTCCCATTGAAGAATCATTTTATTTGCTTTAAAAAACTTTTAAAGTACATGATATTATTGATAGTATACAAGTTTTTAAAAAACAACGAAATAATTCTTTAAAAAAACAGTAAAATTTTCCTTAAGTTTAACAAACGGAGACATTTACGTTCACAAGTTACGTTGAATTTCCAGGGAATTCCCAGGTTGGTATGGCTAGATAAATCAGGAAAACAATTGATGCAATGGCCAATTAAAGAGATTGAAACATTACGAGAAAATAAAGTTGGCTATCCTCCTAGGCCACTCAAGGGTGGATCCATACTAGAAGTTCAAGGCGTCAAGGCTGCACAAGTAAGTAGACTAACATTGTTCTTCTTCCTCATCATTATATTGTAATGTTCAAAAAAAAAAAAAATGATGGATATAAACCTTAAAAGTTTGTACAGTACAATATTATATATTTTAAAAATTTATATTATATAAATTCATAAAATCAACAGAATGATTTCCTTAACAAAACTGTAGAATTCTCCAATAAATACACGTCACATATATTCTCTATTGGTTGTGGTGTTCTTGACAGGCGGAAGTTTGTAGATGTATCGTTTGAATTGTCAGAATTGAAGCGAGCTGATGCATTCGACCCTAGTTGGACCGACCCCCAATTGTTATGTAGTCAAAAGGGTGCATCAATTAAAGGAGGGATAGGACCATTTGGACTTAAACTTTTGGCTTCAAAGGACATGCAAGAATATACGGCTGTCTTCTTTAGAATTTTCAAAGGCCAATACAAATATGTGGTGCTAATGTGTAGTGATCAAAGCAGGTAAGTATTAATACTATTATTCTACTTCACATGTAGTCGGCCATTTTGATTTTTTGTCTTTTGTTTCTAATTTCAGAATTCTTATTTACCCAACAAAAATAATAATAATAAGAAGAAGAATAATTCTAAGCACTTTGTTTCTACCATTCAGGTCTTCACTTAATGTAAAACCGGATAAGACAACATACGGAGTATTTCTGGATGTGGATCCTTTGCATGAACAATTGTCCCTAAGGAGCTTGGTACGATTTCTATTCTTCATTGAGCAATCGATTTCCTAACATATTTTAACCTGTTTGATATCATGCTTCAAAAGGTGAACCCCCGGTTGTCAGATTCATAGAGTAATCTCATTTGTTTTTATCCCACTTAACCTTGATTTATTTTTCGTTGAAGAAACCAAGTTCCTACTTGCCAAAACATTTTGGAAAATTACAAGTCACGGTAGAGCCCATACACACTCCTTCTATGGTACAATTGGACAACTTCAATATATCCCTCAAAAACTGTCCCTCCAAAAACATTGAGAGATAATGATAAACAATAACTATCTTTGGAATTATATGACAATACAAAGTAGAGTACAACTTTATTTAATGTATGATGATGATTTTAAAAAAGACTTCACATAACACACAAAATCTAAAGGTTGAAAGCACTCATACAAACGGGGGATGAAATCATTTGTCATCATGAAAACAGCATTGGACCAGTAACATTCTTGGTGAGCTATCCATCCCTTAATTAATTGCTTCTAAAGTATAATTAATCGAGTCCCAAGGTAGAATTGAGAGAAAAGGTTTCCAAGTCTTGAGGTTAGCATCACCCTTGGTGGACCAAACATTTAGTCTCACTAAGTTTGTTTTTCAGATGATTTCAAGTTAGGATTTTTCACGTCTTCAATACACCAAATTTCACATCTTCAATACACCAAATTTCACATCTTCAATACACCAAAAAACGTATCTTGTTCCTCTTCCACTGCAATTGGGGTGGAAATGGTCCTAGATTCGAGTTCTAATTACCCTCTTTATGGTGTATCTATCGTGTTGTGTCAGATTGATCACTCTATAGTGGAGAGCTTTGGTGCAAAAGGCAAGGCATGCATCACTTCAAGGGTGTATCCTACTAAGGCTCTAGACAACGGGGCTCACTTGTACGTCTTCAATAATGGATTGGCAAATGTCACGATCTCAAACTTGAGTGCTTGGAGCATGAAGAAAGCTCACATCGATTGAAAGAACAACTCTAAAGAACGAGATGAATATTGTCAGTCCTCTACATTGTCACATTCTCATGCTCTCCATTTAACTACATCACTGAATCCTCCATTGCTCCATAATAATTTAAGTTACACATTTTTATCAAGTTCAAAATCGTTGGATGCTGAGTTGGTTAGTTGTGTTAGTCATGCAACAACTTATAAGTTGCACTTGCTTGATTACTCCATTTGATTAAACATCTCAAATTGAATAACAATCTCTATATGATTAGTAATGTATTCATTCGAGAACCAAGGTAATAATGTTCCAGTGAGACAAACAGAGTGCTGAGAAACATTATGTCCAGTTATCAATGTCCTCCTAGGAAGTTCAAAACAGTTTCTTGGCCTTAAAATGTGCCCACAACAATGGGAAAAAGGTTCATTAATACACATTCATCATATATCATATACAGAAAAAACTGGAAGATGTTAAGGGGGAAAAAACCTGACAGGATCAATACATGATAAAGGGAAAGTCACAATTCTGGCAGTGATACGTCAAGGCCTTAACATCATAATATCCAACAATAATAAAGGCAAAACAAAAGAAATGCAGGGAGAGGAAAGAGGAAGAGTGGCGCAGGGAAAAAGAAAGAGGAAGAGTGGGGCACGGAAAAGTATGCAAGCCTAGAAAAAGCACGAGATATGATAATATACACAAAACTATCAACAACCAAGGGAAGAAGAGTTAAATTCAATACACACTGAATTTCCTGCAATTTGAATCTACTGTTGCTTGCACTCCGGAGGGCGTTCAGTCTGTGAGTTTCCTGACCTTGTGATCTTACACTCTTCTGCAATTAACAGAAGCAATCCAGATGTCACATAAAGCAGTCATTAGGCAGTAGGCCATAGCGTCTACTATGTAGAGAAATAACATTGTTCCATCACCTAACCTTTGATCTGGAAGACTGCAAAAAAATAAAAAAAAAATAAAAAAGACAGGTGAATATTAGAAACTGCAAGATACCATTTGGCGTATAGAAGTCTACTTTTGAAATTGCCTAGGTATGGGAGTTTTTTACCTTCTCTTTCTACTCTTGCTTTCCGCTTTATCCTCGTCTTCCTCATCTTCACCTTCCTCATTCTCATCCTCCTCATCTTCATCTTCATCCATATCTTCAAAATCATCTCCTTGAACAGCCTCACCCGTAAACCATGACACAGCATGAGGGATAATTTTGTCTCGAATGGTGGAGCTGCACAAAAAATCACAATCACATCTTGGCTAAAAAAGGTCCTATGAAATAAAACCCTTCATAACAGAGAACAAGGTAATTCTAAGCAAGGAGGTAAAAATTTTGGGGATCAATTGCCAAGGCATCCTATGGTGAAGGAAATGAATAACTCACCCAATATCATAATCTTGCTCCATTAGATTCTGGAGTTCTTCAGCCTGAGAAAAACAAGTGACACAAATAAACAAAGTCTACAGGACATTCTGTGGCTCAGACGCTGTGATGTGAAAAATAAAGCATATGAACTCACAGTATCTTCATCAATATCAACCTCATCCTCAGGCACCTCGGGATGGGTTGAAGAAGTTGAAAAAACTTTCACAATTTTCAGTCTTAGTTATAGGTTTCCCATTCTTTGACACCTTTCTTGGCTTCTTCTTTAAAATCTTCTGTGTCAAGCATTTACCAGGATACCATTCAATTTCCGTCCTACAAGGTCCACCGAGGAACATAACTAAGTATAGAAAAATCAATACGAGCTACACATAAGAAAGTATAAAGTAGTTTACCCAATTGCCTTCTCCAGTATAGGTTCATCGTCATCAATCATATGATAAGTTTTTGTCAAGATAGAGTTCTTGAAAAAAGGATTAGCAGCAAAGAAGAACTCAAGCTTGAAACCCTTGGGATTATCAATCCTACACCACTTGATATCCTTGAGATATTTTAGAGCCTCTTCATAACGCTCTGAAATCTAAACAAATGGCAAAGTGATAGTCTGTCACGTGTCCAAAACAGAAAAGCTAAGAGACATAAATGGAAGTCAAAAATTATCTACCTCTTCTGCCAATATTTCATTAGTCTTCATTGCCATCAACCAGAAGTTGGGTACACCTTTTTCTGTTCCGAAAGTTCAAACTACAATAAAACAAAGGCTTGAAAACAACCAATTCACAACTGGCAAGAGAAAAGACAAAAACAGAGAGCAAAGAGACTCAGAAACACACACACACAACACTCAGAAGCAGAACGAAAGGCTAAATCTATATGCAATGTGCATGTCACCTTCTGTCCCTTTGCCCCCTTCCTGGTCCCTGGAAGCATCACCAGCTCCTTCAACTTGAGGAACACCATTCACTATTTCATATCTCTGCAGTTAAATAAGTAAGATCAGTGCTGAAGTTAAAAACTAAAACTGAAATTGTGTTCTGCATTCGAGGCACAGAACTATTATCCTTCTATGCAAATTGAATTATCTTGGGAGTCACCATATTAACTTTACAGATTAAGTAAATAACAGGGACATACCCGTTTCAATCTTTTGATGTATGACATATTAAGTAGAATGTTACACAATGCAGTATGAACAATCAAGACTTCCAAATTGCAAAAAAGAAAGCAATACCTTCACGTAAAGTGGTTCATAAAGCTTCTGATATTTAGCTTCAAGTGCAGCCCTCTCTTCAAAAAACTTCGACTCTAGCTCATCATGTTCGCTCTGCACAAGGAGATATGTCAATCCATGAGGCAACAAAATAGTACAAGGCTTTTGCAGTAGTAAAAAGCTGCAATACACCAAACTACACAACTGTTTTGAACCTAAGAAATATACTAGATTGTTCTCGTGTTAAATTTTGTAACTTAGGCCCTTGAAATGTTTAACCAGCTATATGCATGGTGCACAACACTACAGCCTACATTTGCAATGCACAGTCACATTTAAATTGAATAAAGAATTTAAGCCCCCTCTACTTAGATACAATAGAAAGTCCATTAAATACGGACACACTTGAAGTACATTCCTAAATACAAGATGGAAAAGGAGAAAATTTTCTATCCTCTTACTTCAAGATTTTCTAGGCTCTTAAATTAAACAACAATACCTGAAGCTCCCTTAAAACTTCCACGCGCTTCCGAACGTTGGGAGATAGAGTTTCCATGATATCTGAATGCTGCCCAGCCAAATGCTGTACTACAAAAAAAAAACCCTTCAAAATTCATGTAAAATTCATCCTATAATTTTTTTTTGGGGGGTGAAAATTAGATTTATCTCAATTAAAAACCTTCAATTTTGCAGACAATGAAGAAAAAAACTCACCTTGAGGGCATTAACTAAACCAGCACGATCCTCCGCACTCAAAGCTGCAGGTCAATTACCGCCAAAAAAAAAAAGGATTAAATTAACAAACAAAACAGTAATTATGGAAAAATAATTTTACTGATTTACAAATATATGAAATTCAAGAGAAATTAGAGCTTTTCCGGCTTAAAAAAATACCTGCGGCAGCAGCGGGGAGGGCGGAGCCGAGATCGGACATATCCAATTGATCTTTATCGGTGTTATTACTCATCTTTGATTAGTGGAAAAAAAAAAACCAGATTAAAAGTTAATCCAACCCTAGAGAGATGAATAAATGGGGGGAGAAAGGAAACGAATAAAAGAACAAAAAGGAAAAACGGTTGAAGAGAAAAAGGAGGGAAAGTGAATGAGAGGGGAGGGGTTTTATATGAGACTCTTCGGGAGAGCTTGTAAAGCGAGTGTTGGGGCGGTTGGGCGGTTATATTTTTGGAGGAAAGGGACTGATCTCACGCGCACGTATCGAGTCCCCCAAAGAATTGAACTTTTTAAATTTGGACAAAATTTAAATAACTCTGTAGGTAGCCAAATATGCATATTATCCCCTGTAGGTCTAATGTGCATTTAACTCCCTTGTACTTTAATATTTGCATATTATCCCCTGTATAAACTAACAGTGCCTTGTAAAATGTTAAAAATACCCCGGTATATATTAAATGGAAGCAATCGATCAACCTTATTTCCATCGTTTCATCCCTAAAAATTGAAGAGTTCGAAAGAAAGCCTAACCTAAACTTCTTGAACCAAATCGAACAAATTTGTGTCTATTAGATTTAGTGCAAATCGCGAGATTAGCAGATCTTCCAAAAAAAAATGGGTAAGTTATTGACTTTAAATTTGAATATGATGAAATTTATGGTTATTTTTCTAGGTTTAGATCTTAAAATTGGGGTTATTGTTTTTGGGCTTTTTTACTGTAGAGTTTAACTAGGATTCATGCTTTATCATCGTCATCGTCGTCGTTTTACAAATAAAAAATGATTGTTTGATGAGATTTAATGTGGGTTTTTGTGGTTATCCCTTTGATGAACAATGATTGATTGATGAGATTTAGTTTGGATTTTTGTGGTTATCCATTTCGATTTTTTAGTGATAACGGTAAAGTTTGCCAGTGCTTTTTACACTTTATTCTGTATTTCGTTTATTTGTGAATATAAAAATGTCTTGAGTATATTTACTAAACATTGGGGGTTAGAAAATTTCAATTATTAATTGAATCTTCCTTTTACTTCTGGATATCTTTTGAACAAGTCGAAATACACATGAATTATGGCAGAAGGTTGTAATTGGATGGAAAACTAAAATTCAATAGACTATGAATGGTTTAAAAGTATTTAAGGGATGGAATCTAGATGAGTTGAGTATATTAAACTTGTGTAGAGTATTTGAAGCTATTGACAAGGAATCCAATGTGTTGTTCTGGTTTTGTTTACTTGGGTCAAGTTTTGATAAAATTCTTTTTGGGATTAGAGTGGATGATGATGTTAATATTATGAATGAAGTGTGCAAAGGGATGCCAACTAGAGATATTTATGTTGTGGCTTGTCCTTGTGCACAAAAAATAATGACACCAGAAGGTAAAATAATTTATATAAGAGTGTCCATTATCCCAACTTTGCTGGAAGAATAGTGGTGGGGATTATAGGTTGTTGGATGACTAGGGTACAAACATTGATAGTAGACCTGCTGATGGGGAAACATATACGGGTGAGACAACCAATGCAGAAACCCTTAATAATAAGCAAACAAATTATTCTACTAGAGAACAAGAGTAGTAACCTAAAGATGAAGACGGAGCCTGAGTGATTAAGATAAGGGTTTGAGACCTTTGAAGATGAGAACACTTTTGGAATTAACTCAAAAACAAAATTTGGTTTGAGAGATAATGAAAATCCATAAGTTGGATAAGAAAATCAGGAAGAATAAACAGATGGGCAAGTGGATCCTGAACCAGAAGATCAGCAAGTTAACCATGAAAGAGAACTAGATGCCCAAGTGAACACATAAGATGAAAATTATGAACAAGCAGGATATGAAGAAATGAGTGAGCATGTAAACCAAGAAATTGAATATGAGTTCAATACAGTATATGAGATAGCTGAATAATGGAATAAGCCTGTACAAGATGATGAAGAGCTGTTGGAAAAACATGGTTTTGATGCTGAGACTGAAGAATACATAGACTTTAATCCAGAAGTTGAGTTCAGGAAGTCGAATTTTGAATTGAAAGTTGGTCAGAAATTCAAGAATTTCGTAGTTTTCAAAAGGTATTGTAGGAGTGGAATGTGAGAAAAAGTTGTGAGTCAGAGTAAAACTTGTGAAAAATGAATCTAAGCTCATAATTGCTAAGTACAAAAAAGTATATTCGTAGAGGATTAAGGCATCATCAATACAAAGGACTTCAACCTGTCAAATCAAGTCATTGAAGGGTGAACATATTTGTGCAAGAGAATATGCTAACAAACATGTTATTGCTGTATATTTGAGCAAAAAGTACCAACACAAAGTTAGAGATGACCACAACTACAGTTTGACTAGAATTCAAAATGATGTTAGAAGAGATTTGATAGTTGATGTGCCCATTTACAAAGTGTATAGAGTAAAGAGGAAGGCAAAGGAAGATATGCAAGAGTTAGACATAACACAACACCATAATCTCTGAAGGTATGCAGTACAGTCCGAGAGAGGAATCCTGGGAGCACTATCAAGTTGATGATTGACAGGCCATCTGAGAATGAAAAAGAGAATTTTCTTGGAATGTACTATTGCTTGAAAGCACTTAGCAGGGGAGTTTTTGGACAGTTGTAGACCATAATCCATCAGGATTAGATGGGTGTTTCTTGAATAGTCCATTTGGAGGACAACTGTTGGTAGCAGTGGGTAGGAATAGAAATGATAATATGCTACCAATAGCACTTGCAGTTGTAGAGGAGAAAAAATTTGACACTTGGGAGTGGTTTCTAGAATTGTTAAGGACTGACCTGGACACTCATGGGGTAGATAATATTTCATAGAGTTTCATATCAAATAGACAAAAGGTTGGTATATGCTGTTATCAAATTATTCCCTAATTCAGAACACAGGTTCTATATCAGACATATGTACCAGAATTTCAGTTAGAAGTTCAAAGGCAAGGAACTTATAGATATTTTTTGGGTTGCAGCTAGTGCTGGAAATGAGCATAATTGGTGAAAAGCAATGGGGGACATTGAAAAAATCTATCCCCAAGCTGTCAGGTAGTTGGCAAGAATTCCAGCAAAATTTTGGTCAATGTCTCACTTTCCAAGCAGCAGTAAGTGTGACATTCCAGTGAATAATTTGAATGAATCTTTCACCTTTTAAATTACATACCACCAGTCAGGGAGATGCTAGTTATTTAAATGTTAGAGTGGATTCGAAGGATATTGATGCCAAGAATCCAAGTAAAGAGGATTGGCATGGAAAAATTTTAGGAAAATATCTGTTTAAATATTCAATAGAAAATTGAGCAGAACAAGAGGTTAAGTAGGGTATATGTTCCAATTTGGGTAGGTGGTGACAAGTTGGAGATGGATAGTAGAACCAATGAAACACGTGTTGTAGATTTGGACACATGGACTTGTACTATGACTTGTTTCAACTTGTGTTGCAATACAGAAATTGAAATTATTAGTTGAGAACTATGTGCACAAGTGCTACAACAAGGACACCTACCTCAAAGTGTATGCACACAACATTGGGGTGGTGCCTAGTAAAAGGTATCGTGTCAAGTGAAATGAAGCACCTGTTAATCCTCCCGTTGTTAAGAAGTTGCCTGGCAGGCCAAAGAAGGTGTCGTAGAGTTGCTGATGAGCCTAGAAAAAGGTAAAGTGTGTCTATAAGAAAAGAACTAGCAGTACATTACCAAAAATATTTTCAACCAAATTACAACTCCAGAGGTAAGAATCCAATACATCCAAATTCTAAATTCTATAAGGTAAATTGCTACTACCTTTCTTTGTATATTGTAATACTTTATATATATTTTAACATGCTTAATACATATTTTATTTATTACATAAGGCAATTGAGGAAGCACAAACACAAGCACAAAATGTAGCTGCAAATGGTAGGAATTCAACAGGTGCTAGTGCTGCTGTGGTCAATTCAATCAGCAACCTGAGCAGCTAAATTGCACAGACCCCAGCCAAGTTTCACAACCAACTACAAATGGCGGGAATTCGCAAGGTGCTAGTGTTGTTGGTGGTCAATCTAGTCAGCTACTTGAGCAACCAAATTGCACAGACCCCATTTAAGTTTCATAACCAATTACAAGTGGAAAGAACTAGCAAAAGAATGTAGTGAGTGGAAAGTACCAGCCTGCATCAATTGGAAATTATTGCACAACAATCTACAGTATTTGGAAACCAGCAACATCTTGCTAGAAGAGTTAGGGGTGCAAAAAGAGCATTGGAATCAAGTTTTAATATGGACAATCAAGTTGTAGTTGTTGCTATTGATAGGGTACAATCAAGCCAACCAATTGTTTGTTTTGTGTTGAACAAATTGAGAGCCAAGAGATTGCACTCTTCTTAGCCTTGAATTACTTATTTGTAATGACTGTATTTTTGGGTATTTTGTTTTCCTAACATTACTTCAAAACAGCATGGAATTGCTTATTTTGTAATGACTATATCAGTTTTTGGGTATTTTGTTTTGCTGATCATTGAGGAGATAACATTAACTCCAAACAGTATGGAAGTACTTCATTTGTAATGCCTATATCAGTTTTTGGGTATTCTGTAATATTAATGTCCAATGTTTTTTAGGCATTTAGTTATGAACAAATTATTTTTACTTGCTTACATTTTGCCTATAACACATAGGATTGAGCAACTGCAAATAAACACAGACACTTTTAACTATCAAAGAGCTTTGTTGCTCTCTAAGCATTGGGTTGCACCAAGAAAATAACCCACACTCATCTTTTTGCACACACAAAATACAACATTTTGTTTGACGGCTTCTCTGAATCAACGATCTTCACAATTGCCTTCTTCCCACAATTGTAGAACTTGTACTGGTATTCAAGGGTAAAAATGGCAATTTGAGCACTATTTTATTATTAAAAGCTATTTTCAGATGACCACAGACGCAGCTAAGGAGTGTAAGTGACACAGCTCGCTAGTTTACATGATTTCCAATCAATTTGCAAAAAAAATATTAAAGTACAAGGGAGTTAAACGCACATTAGATAACTATAGGGGGATAATGTTCATATTTGACTAACCACAATGGGGTAATTTGCATTTTGCCTTTTAAATTTTGACACCCTCCGTATTCTATTATTAAGAGCATAGGACGTTAAATAAATCAAATTAATTGATCAGACCTGTTTAAATATGTACTACAACATGTTGCCAAAGCTTAATTGAACTTCATTTTTTTTTGTAAATGATCATTATATATAAGTAATTGCTAGTATTAATTAACTAAATAAATAGAGTATATTGTATGTATTCTAAAAATTTATTTTTATTATTTGAGTCACATAACAATATCGATCAACTTCATATATTCAAATGTTTACTACAACTTAGGGCTCAATATCATCCATTAACTTGTTGAGTCAATGCTTGATAAACTTTATCAAATTTGACACTAGTACCTAATCATTGCAGCACTAACCTGACCTTAAGTAGTGCAAATAATTTTTGCAATTTTTAAGGAGGATATCCCTTCAATTAAGCCAAAATTGAGGGTAGCCAACTGCAATTTTCCCAGAGTCAATTCAACAAGTCCATTATCTCTTTGATTGCATGTAGAGACAGAAACTCAAATTGCTTCTTCAGATTGGATTTCCACTGCACTAAATCTAAAAGTGGAGCAATGAAGTCTACTTCAGTCGAAAGGATGATCGAGTTTTTGTGTATTTGAACGAAGTTGTCATTTTAGTTATCAGCGCAAAAAAGCTTGTGGTTTTGCTCGGTGATTTTTTATATAAATTCCTTTGGAACTTCGTTCCTCAGTCTATTTATTTGTTATGTGGAGCCTCTGGATTTTTCTTATCAATTTGATTAGATGAATACCACTTCAGATACCCTACAAGGAGTACTAATCAGGTGAAGGTTTTAAAATTGAGTCAGAAATACTAGGCTAGTTTTTATCCTTGTAATATTAACATAAAAATGTAGTTAGAAAACGTATTAGAAAATAACTACAGAATATTATTTTTGTGATAAAATGTATGTGACATAAAATGTAGTTAAAAAATGTATTAAGAAATGATTAGAGAACGTTATTAGTAAAATAATAAATAATTGATTTGCCTAAATGGAACCATGATTTTTATCTCATTTGATTGTCAAAAATTTGATAGCATCAGAATTTGAGAAATGAGGACAAATATCTTTCTGATTTTTTTATTTCATAAACTTGGGAAAATCGCCAAAATAGTCCCTCAATATTTTCACTTTAGCCAAAATAATCCCTTAACCTTTTTTTTAGCCAGAATAGTCCCTCAAAATTTTTTTTTAGCCAGAATAGTCATTCAACTTTTATTTTTTAACCAAGAAAGTCCTTTTATGGTGGAGTCACCATAAAAATCTTTTTCTTTTTTTTTTTGATAAATTTCACATAAAAGGATTATTTTGGCTAAAAAATAAAAGTTGAAGGACCATTCTGGCTACAAAAAAAAGTTGAGGGACTATTTCGACTAAAGTAAAAAAGTTGAAGGACTATTTCAGCGATTTTCCCTTTTATTTTTTTAAAATTCAAACGATAAGAGATAATATTTGATTTCTTATGCAAAATATGAATTTTGTTAAATCTATGTTCAAAAATACTAGTTGATAAACATACTCACTGACTTTGTATGTGCAGTAACAATTTTTGTTTTGTTTTGTTTTGTTTGAATCTAACTCAGGCACAACAAGAGTACGTTGGTGCAAAAAAAAAAATAATAATTGAGGGATGAAAAAAATTCAAAGATAAAACTTGGGAAGTTGAAGATTTTGGAAAGAGTTGAAGGATGAAAAGTATAGATAAAACTTGTGGATTTATGTGGCATTAAAAAAATAATTGAAGGACGAAAAAGTAAAAAATAAATAAAAAGCTCGAGGATCTTTGTAATACTTCGAAAATAATTGAGACTAAATTTGCAATTATAGAACCCAAATGTGTTGTCCCCGAAAACTCAAAACTAGGGTTTAGTGGAGAAGGGATGAACTGAACATTTCCGTTTTACTCTGATATCTCAGTCCGGTGAAATGTCGTCGTCTAAAACCTTAATTCGCACCGGAATTTCTCTGATGAACCGTTTTGTGAAGCCATCCATCCATCAGAACCCGTCAACTCCGAGCTCAACTCAGCTGATTGCAAGTGCAACTCGGAGCCTAGACATCGCGCCGGAAAAGCTTTTCCCCTCTCTCTACTGCTCTCAGTTACGTGCTCCTCCTCCTTATGTACCACATTTGCCTCAAAACGACGTCGACTGGTTCAAGAAGCTCTCTCCTGAAGTCTTTTTGTATCCTTGTGGCCTTCCTTCTCTTCCTTTCTTCCTCCCTGATGGTAATAAATAAATAAATCATTTCTTTTTCTTCTTAATTTTCATCTGATTAATTTTTATTTAATTTTATTTGTTTCCCGAATTTGCTTAAGGTTATGTTCGATGCTGTTTATCGAATTGTTTTGGAGAAATGCCCTGTGATCTTTTAGGAAACTTTTATTCCTAATTTTAGATGAACTTATACACATTTAGACTTAGATGATGATGAAAATGGAATCTGTGTAGAGTTTCGATTTTGACTTTAAGTTTAGGAAAGGTATGGACTCGGGTGCTGATAAAGATTGATACTTTTGTGATGGATTTTGGTTTCTGCTTAGCAATTCATGATATCCCAAAGGTTCCTGATTTTTACCATATTTTGGCATTGCCATCAGTTTCAGTAGTTTCTTTCTGAAGAATCGACTTTGTGGACTATCCTGACTGGATGAGTGATGATATTTGGCAATTATGATTGCGAGCTCTTTGATTCGATTGGTCTAATATAACAGAGGAACGTCATGAAACAGGTGCATTCTAAGCAAGTGTAGTCGCTACCTCTGTATAGTAACATGATGCTGTCTAATTTGATGACCTGAATATTAGCCCGGTTTGGCATTTCTTAGAAGTATATTTTATTTGTTTATACAGATGTTTGATTGTCCTAAAGTCATAAACATGTTTTCAAGCAACAAAATTCTTCGGGTGCCACTAAATTGCTACCAAGCAACTGCAATTTTTGGTTGTGGAAATTTGATGGAAAGTTGTTCTAGACTAATCTTACTGGTTGAAGCTGAGCACATAAATTGTGTAAATCATGAATCTGTTTGAAGGCAACAAAAATGAAAAAGCATTGTAGATTTTACTATGTTGATAGTCAAATTGCAATTTTCTGGGTCATGGTGATTAAAATGCTTGGTTCAGCTTTTTCTCCAGACACCAGTTAAGTAATATTAAAATGTTGTCTAAGATAGGGCTTGATGCTTTAAGTTGCTTTGTTATTTTTGTGTTGCACAGGCTAGTGCTTGATTTTTCTTGCTGTCTGCGTAGGAATTGATTCCACGTCATCTGAGCCAATGGTTTTGTTTCCCAAAAGAACCTACCAACCAAGCAACATTAGGCGTAAGAGGAACCATGGATTTTTGGCGCGGTATGTCTTTTCTGCCTCCCTCCTTCCACTCTCTCACTCTCTCTTCTGCATAGTGACATAAGATTGAACATGGAAGAGACACACATGACACGCCTGGTTTAATATGGGCCTTTTGTCCTCACATTATCCTTTTTAAGACTGTGGAAACTGGAAACTCTTAAAAGTGGTGTGCCAGTTGAAGAATCTGTACAAGTCACCATTACTGCCTCGCTTATCCCATGATAAGTGCTGTAGACGACTTTAAGGAAGTGTTGTCCTTGGCTTAAGTCCTCAAATTAGATGTGCAGCTTGTTCTAATTTAATGCTAGGATTAACTTCTCCTGCCAATTGCTGTAATTTAGTGTCTGGATGGTGCAAAGTTAAGTTGCCCTGTTTTAAATTAAAAGATTAGCACTTCCAAAACAGAACTTGCCAATTTTAAGACACAACATGTATAAGAAACTATGCTCAAAGTATAATTTCTGTGACATGTGGTGAGTGTTAATCAACACTATTGCTGACAACTATTTGTTTTACTGCATGAACAGCAAATCAACTAAGGGTGGTCAAAGAGTTATTGCTCGACGAATTGCAAAGGGTCGGTCAAGAATCACGCCTTAGGGTCATTGTCGTTTTCTGTTTTTCCAGTTACAACAGATTCAGTCTGAAGGTTGTGTTGTTTTGTGAAGGCTAGGCAAATAGAGTAAAGTGTTGCATTTTATGGTTAGTCTGGGCTCTTCTAATTGCTTCAAAAGATCTGACAGCTGTTGCTTATGGTGTTGCAGCTTCTTTATGCTTTAGCATAAATTCTGTTTAACCCTTCAAAAACAACATAAAAGGAACTGTTTACTTAAGAGTTTATTCTTTGTACATTGCTGCAGCATCGCATCACTTCCAATAATTATTTTTTTTTTTGGGGGAAGAAATAGCAGAAACGTTATTTAAAGAATTTCGTGAAATACGTGTTTCTGCTTTATACAAGTGTACAAGACGCACACTGTTTGACAAAGTGTTTTCTTGAAGAGTTAGTACTTCATGGACATGGAACCCTATAGTAAGTATAGGAACACTTCAGAGTTTTCCTCTCCTTTCTCACCAATTTTTGAACCATGGATTTGACCATATTCGCCTGTACATTGCAAGAGACATTTCATGCACTCTGGTTTTGCTACGATAGTCCATCTCTTCTTCCAGTTGTTGAATCTTTGATCACTAAAAACCCGGTTTTGACCCACCAAAAGAGAATAAAGGACAAATTATCGAAACAGAATGATAGTTGTGTGAAAACAAAACTCTTGGTATGTGTGAAAGAGCAACAGTCGTCTTGCAATAATTTTGATCCTTTTGATTTACATGCTCATCACTGCATGGTTGTGGACCTTTGTGGTCCAGGATCTTGTTTGATTTTCATCTCGATTCATCATACATTCCAAATTGTACGTAACTTCACCGGTCAATCTTTTACCAATAGCATACCAATTTGCACGGATAGAAGATTTTCTGTGCGTAGACTTGTGGATTAGTTTTTGGAAATCAGTCTCGTACCCTAAAGGAGGAATTCAAATTCCTCAAATTTTTACTCAGTCAACGTCTTCTGAGCAAGCAAATTATGCACGTTATACATTGCCCACAGATTGCAATATTAGCTTTAACGTTTTTTTTTTTTTTGGTAGGAAGCTTGAACTTTGCTTGTTCCCATTTTTCTTTTCACTATTGATTTTTTGGTACCTTGCCATTCTCTTCTTTTTTTTTGTCATTTTTAATACTCACGTATATTCTTATACTTTAGTGATTCGAATCAATAATTAATAATTAATTAAGAGAAAAATATTTTTCTTCTAAACAGCAACTAGTTATCTGGTACCTTTTAATTCATTGCTTCACACTTTGCCTGCATACTTAATTTCATGTTAACCAAAGCTCATAACATTTAAAAAGAAAAATATAAAATGGAAAGACTTATCTACTATTCTTAAAATATATGCATATAAAGAAAAAATTACTCTTGGGCCCCAACATTACGTGAAAATGTATGATTCACAGCTCCATTTGGACAAAGGTAAACTCTTGTCTCTTGTGATTGAATATATAGGTGAAAAAGAAACTAAATGCCAGAAAGTTCTCAGTTTTGAGAACTTTTGATCCAATTTTAGAATATAATGCAATTGGACTATTGGACTTATCTTCTTTTGGAGTTGTCAAGTCTTTGGTTATTTTAATTTTTTTTTCTTATGCAAGGAGGGTCTTCATTGAAAACAAAATACTTGAAACTTCAAAATGGACAGTTCTGTATTTTGAATAGTTTCATATTAAATCAATTGTTCAGAAAACTTCATGAGACTTGAACTCAGAAATTTCTATTTCTTTGACGCCCCAGTTAAATGGTGTATTATACCATTACTACTATACATTACAAGTTTTCTCTACTAACAGGTTACAGACCATGCTTCATCATAATGGAATCCGCGCTGCTTCCTCGGATGTACAAAGCGAGATTAGATCTTGAGTAATTAATGACATTTAGTTTGTTTGGTATTTAATACTACTTCCTATATTTTGACATTTTATATCACTGAAAATTCGATTCTTTCTTGCCCCAGTAACACTCTCTATCTCACCTCTCACATATTAATCATGTATACTTTAACGTATTAATAATACTAACTATATTTTCCATATTAGAGTACATGAATACACCTGAGAAAGAGTAATTTATTAATTATTACTATATGCCAACACTTGATAACAGTACATAATAGTATATTGCATAGCACAAATTAAGTTTTCCTTAGGGAAACAACTATTAAATTACATGAAGAAAACTGCAATAGTACTATTTTCAATTAAAATGGCAAGCTGCACATCAACATTGCAGATCTTGGTTGGGTATTTTTTCTGCTAAAAGAATTACTACATAGTATCACCAAATAATAGCCACTGCATGCTTTTCTAGGGAGCCCAGCTTGAAGGAAGACTAGGGTTCATAATAAATTGGCTGCATGATGACAGTGGAGAAAGTGATGAAGATGGTGATGAAGATGGAGGCAACAATGTCTTGAGTGATTCAATTGTCTCAATTAATGGATTTCCGGGTCCGATCTGATGACCTGGATAAGATGCAGAAGAGGGCAAAAAGCAGCTGGACAGACTAGCTGCCATTGGATCAACAACTTCTTCAGAAATAGTAGATAAAGATGGTAGGCTAAATTGATCACAACCCTTCAAGATTTCGCAAAATTTAGGCGTTCCATGATGATCGTGTGCCATTATCATATCATCATAAGATTGAATGATCAGCTTTGGATTGATGAGTTGATGATCATCATCAGATTCATTTGATGCATAAAATGAAGCAGAAAGATGTTCTTGATGATCAGGCTGATGAGGAAGCTGCTGCTGCAGGTTGCCTACTATTTGCCATGCTGCTGCTGGATCATATGAAGATGAGGCCATAGGGGGTAATACTGGAACCAAATTGGGGAAATTGTTCATCATTTCATCAGCTTTAATGTTGCTGTTATTATTAGTATGATGATCAAAACCTTGAAGAAGGGTTGCCGTTGGAATGTATAACTGATGATCAAATTGATCATGAGGACTTAGGATCATATTAGGGTTTGCATTAACTGATAAGAAACTCTCAAAAGAGGCACCACAAGTGTTTGACAGGTTTGGAAAGGTGGCTAGATCAGAAAGGCCATGATGATGATGAGAAGAGACAAGTTTCTTCTTGATGCTTGAATTCCAAAAGTTTTTAACTTCATTGTCTGTTCTTCCTGGTAGGTGCTTAGCTATTTGAGCCCACCTGTACAAGAAAAAAAAAATGTCTTTTTGCATAGTTGAAATTTGAGCTCATTCATTATAATAATGATCTAATGACAGTAGCAATAATTATCTAAGTCACAATTATTCTCTTTCTCAGTATCAGAAATTAAGATCATGATTAACATTTTTTTTTTTACCTATTGCCTAGAACTCTATGAAGTTCAATGATAAGAGATGCTTCTTGTGGTGAGAAACTCCCTCTTTTCAAGTCAGGTCTTAGGTAATTTATCCATCTTAGCCTGCAACTTTTTCCACATCTTTGCAGCCCTGCACCATATGCAATCGATCAAAAAGATCCACATATAAATAAGCACACATGATGATTCTCCATTAGTCATATCTTTTCTAATGCAAGAATCTTATCCTTCTTGCATTTAAAAAAATAGATGATCTAATGCAAGAATTGCTTAGTAAAAATCTTGAAAAAACAAAAATAACTAGTTCAGATGTTCACAACTAATTAAATTAAAAAGATCATATTGTTAATTGATCAATGAGAAAAAGAAACCATTTATAAAAAAAATGGCTAAAGGTTTACCGGCACGTCTAGGAACAGTGCTCCAACAACCATGGCCATACGTAGAAATGTAGTTGATGAGTTTTTCATCTTCCTCGGGTGACCAAAGCCCTCTCTTCACCTTTTGTTTGTTACAGCATGAATGGTGTCCCATCATCAATCAACTCTTTTTCTCTCTGGCTAGCCAAATCAATATGCAGAAGGAGGGTGTCAATTATTGCAGTAGGATTACTCTTGTTTTATATGCACACATACAAGATGACAAAAGGAAATCAGAGATACATAACAAAAGCAACTAGCCTTATATGTTTAGGATTCAATTCAGAAAAAAATATATATGCGTAGGTAGAATGGAATCTCTGGAATGGATGATATCAAGTGAGAGTACACAAAGGTGGTGAATTTAATGTGGAGAAAAGTACCCCTTATGCCAAAGAAGAGGGCCCAAATTAATTAGAGATTTTTGAGGTAAAAGGCTAAAAGCTGCAACTGCCCTCTGGAAGCCCCTCCTGTCTTATAATAGGCGTTTGGGATAATGGGGTTGGGGTTTGGTGTGTGTGGGGGGATTTCACATTCCATTCACAAATCATGTTTGTTTTAGAGTACCATGAGGCATCCATGCAAAGGTTATTGGTCACATATTTGGATATGTCCATAGGATGTATCCTCAAATGGTTGAACTTACTTGCATGTGTATGAGACTTGATGATGATTATGGTCATCTTAGATTTTTGGGTTCATGGTTATGATTGCATTTGGGGGCATGAAATACAATAATCACCGTTGTGTTTGGATTTATAGATTTGGAGAAAAATTTAAAATTTACTCATTTGTTGGAGGAATTTATAAAGTTAAAATTGATGAATTTCTAATTTGTCTAAATTAAAAAGTTATTTAAAATCTTTCATTTCATAATTTTTAATTTGATGAATTTAAAATTCATCTATTTTAACTTTACAAATTACTCTAAAAAATAAATAAATTTCAAATTTTTCTCTAAATTCATCGATCCAAATAATAATCTAAAATTAATTACACTTTATTTCCTTTTGCATGTCACCAAGTGAAGTACATGTTTTATTCTATATTTTAAATGTTTAATTGATAACAAAAACAAAGTCAGTTTTTACACTATATATATAAAGTGTATAATTTCTGTGAAGCCTACAATCTAGCAGTCAATGAAAATAATACTTAAAAGTTATATATATATTGTATATAGATATATATATATATATATATATATATATAAAGATTATGTATGAATAATGTTTAGAAACTCAAAAGTGGCTATGTTTGTAATTGTAACATACAAATGAAATCAACTTGATGAAAGTTAGAGAATAATTTAAAGAATGTAGAGTTCTTAGGTCAAGTCACTTTAGATAATTATTCGATCAAGATTAATGTCATAAACAGAACTAATGAAGAAAATTTTCTTGTGACTTGAACCGAGTGAATTAACATGGAGGTCCATGTGATGTGTATAAGAGACAGAAATTATATCGAAACAATCCCCAACACCCTACTTCATTTTTTCTTTTTTTTTTGTGTGTGTGGGGTTGGAAAAGGATGAGGAGGCTTCCTTCCTTTCCCATCTTTAGAAAACGAGCTTTATCTTCCAAAAATAGGTCTGTCTGCTTATTGACGGTGTTTAATCATTATTTAGAAAAGGATTATGGAGTTGTTTGTATTATTTAGTGCTAAAAGAGTTTTTCAGTTCGTCCCATATGTAATCATGTGGTTAGAGAGGTGTATGTACCTCCTTTGCAAGAGGATGGACGTGGGGCAAGAATTTGAATGTAGTAAACAATACCCTTATAAAAATGAAAATTTTCAATTAGGTTCCTTTAAAATGGAAGAACACACCCCTCAACTCTAAATTCTATGCTATGTCAGCCCTGCTTTGATAACACCAGCTAGTTCTACTTAAAGAAAATGGCAACCTCTCTATATGTATGTTTGGTTCTCCAAGGAAGTTACAACTTAGATTTCAAATTGTATTTTATATTCTAAATGGTTCAAAACAAAAAAACCAAACACGACCTGATAAAAATTTTTTGGACTAATTTTATTTTGCCCATATTGTTTTTTCATCTATTATTATTTGCATACATGCTTAACTTTTATTTGAACAATTTGCACTCTAAAATTGTTAAGACATTCCAAATCACATTAGCATTCATTTTGTCAAATGTCAATTAAAAAAATATATATGTGTTTGCTCATTTTTTGGAATTCTTAAGTACTAATTCTGGTATTTAATTCAACATTGAGATGAAGAATGACATTATGTACGGGTAGGGTCTCATGCAAGAGTTGGGATCTGAAGGGACAAATCTTATGAAGCCATAAAATTTGAAGACATTGTTTTACTTTTTGTGAAATTTTCGGTTTGTAAGTATAATTTTATAAATGAAGATATATTAAAAAGTTTTAAAAATTTTCAAGGGGAAGAAAATGCAATTATTAAATTTTTAGGGGCACGCACCCTTTCTGCTGCCATTGTGTATAAGCACATATTAAAAATTTAATAATTATATATATGGGCATATACAATATATATATATATATATATATATATATTGTAAAAGATTTGGATAATTTTGGATGAATTGGTAACTTTAGGATTTGAAATGTTCAAAATAAAACATCAATATATAATATGGCAACAATTGATAACTATAGGGTGAAAAATATACAAATAATAATTAAGGTGCAAAATATACAAATAAAAGTTAAGGATGCAAAGTGAGAATTGTTCAAAACATTAGAGTGTCAAGTGAAATTAGTCTGATATTTTAAATCAATATTAAGATTTAGGGAATTCTACACTTTTTTAGGAACCATTCCCTTAACTTTAAAAACTTGTGTAGCATACACAAGTTTTTAAAGCACATGATTTTATATTGTACAAACATATAAAGTACAAATAAATGATTTTCTAAAAAAAATTATAGAATTTTTCGAAAATTTGACACCCTATGTTAATTGACTTTATTGACATATTTTTAGACTAGTTAAATAGTGTACAGTTGTCCCGAATGATTCATATATAACACCCAAATCTGTGCGTGTTTGCTGGAAGAAAATCATGCATTGGATTGAACATACAGTATCATACTAGACTCCCATCAAGCCCCACAAAACATATACTAAAAGTTTTGAGACCTTAAATTTGAGGGAAATTCTATTGTCCTTTTTATGGAACTATTCTTTTGTGCTTTAAATACTTGTACTGTACAACACTGTGTGCTTAAAAATTTGTACTGTACAAATTTTTAAAACCAAGGGAATGATTCCCTAAAAATGACTGTAGAATTCTCCTAAATTTGATTATAACACATCATTTACAAAGTTTAACTGCATATCCTCACGAATAAACAACAGTAAAAAACAATAGTTAAGGGTTCGAATCAGTAACGGTTGGAGAGGGTGAGATGGAGTTTTTGAAAAGAAAAAAAAAAAAGTCTAAATGAATTTGGTTCTATGTACATCACTTCTGTGTTATCCTGACGTCTAAATTAATGGAGTAATTCATTTAAAATTTTGAAGGGCACATGCCACCATAGTTTGATCAATTGCATAAAATTATCTGTGGGTTCAACATCAGGGATAAATCCAGTTGAAACCTTAATTATGATGCTTATAAAAATAGTATGGTTTGAATTTCTAATAACGTGGTCCTAAAGGGTCAAAAGAATGTCTAAACCCTTGTTTAACTTGCTATTGTTTTTGACAACACATGAATGCATTGGTCCCCATTTTCTTTTTCAAGCAAGTTTCTTCTTTTGATTAACTTAGAGAAAATGCACCATTTAGGGTATTCCATCATTAGTTTCGTTAATTCCTGCACTAAACATGGATCCAAGTGTTGTAAGGATGCCATCAATTGATCATTAAGAGGGAAAATATAGTTCTGATTTCAAACTGGAGTTGGATTCTTAGAGATTTGGTAAGATTAGAAATTTGAACCCTTATCAATAATCTCACACGGATGGCACACAAAATGCTTTTTAATTATACAATTTTTGGAGTCACAGAATTTTCATAAGTTTAGAGTATATCTGATTACTAATTATTCTTAAAGTCTTGAAGATTACAAGTTGTCCTTTCTTTTTTCTTTTGAGAAATTGTGTAATCCATTGTCAAAAAGAAATATAATCTTGTTTGGAGGTTTGTGTACTTTTCAATTTTAAGGAAATTGGAAACAATATCATTTTGAACCCTCATAATGTAGGATTCGTCATACTTTGCACTCTAAACTTTTATTTTGACCACTTTAATTCAATTAATTATGCTGAATGGTAATTCTGAATGTAATCTGTGTACTAGAGCCTCAAATTAATTCAAGACAAATACAAACAGTTGTTAATTTTTAAGAAATTATCTCATTAACGGTTAAGAGCAAAACCATAGTCGAAGAAAATAGCAAAATTATAACTTTGGTTACAAAGTTACTAGAAATAAAAATTTGAACTGCAGGTAGAACGAAGGTATAATAGTTATGTCATGGGTTTTTATTTCACGTTTTAAAATAACAAGTTCATGTTTACTTTCTCCGATTCTATTCTTTTTTCTTGATTCGATCTTCACATTCTTTAATTAAAAAAGACAAATAGTATTTGCTTCTAAGAAAATATTTCAAAGGTATGAGCCAAATCAGGTAAGACGGATAATTTCAACAATTTAACTATATTATTGTTTCGATATAATTTAATCATCAATAAAATATCTTCACGTGACATTGATCACGCAAACCTGGGTAGCCGATCTTACTTATTTAGCCTAAGCTTTAGACTAGGCCCGGTACCTTTGCTGGATTGTTAAGTTCATTATTTTTCTTATAAATACGGAACCATTTCTCATAACTTAGACCCGAGAAAATATACTATCACAAATTCTCTTTGATAATTATAGGGTCCCGACCCTTTGTTATTCATAAATCTTGCTAACTTGAGTATCAGAGTGTTTCCGAGGGGTATTCCCACCTTTTTTGCATGCACTCTATAGTTAGGAGCATTGAGCCGATACTACAACTAGATCGAGATGGCAAATAGGTTGGGTCAATCTATCGACCCAGAGCAGTGGGTACTCTAGCAGGTTAGGCTATGCCCAGCCCATACCATAGGGCTGTGCTAAGGACTGGTTTTATCGATCGAAGCCAACCCACGAGATAACCTGGACTAACCCTCTAATCAACAATTTGACCAGTCAACCCGTAAACTAGACCATATTTAATTTTTAAAAATTTCTTTAACAATTTAAATGACTTTTTTTTCTAAACATATTTATAAATTTTTCTTCTAGGACTAATAAATAATAATTTATAGTAATAAAGATTACATTGGACTAATAAATAATACTTTATAATATAAGTAGTAAATTGAACTAATTTATTGTAAGAAGTACTATAATATTTATGCACTTTCCTCTTTGAGTAATAAGTAACAAAATAATAAGTAATAACTTTGAATAAAATGAAGAATATCTAATAAATATTAACTTAGAACAAAATTAAGAATTCCTTAGTCTAATAATTTGAAATAGTAATATGTAAGATGTAACTTGTACTAATAAAAATTGACAAATAAAGTGCTAATTAGTAATAATTTCATATAAGTAATAGTTTGAAATAATAAGTAATAATTTGAGATATTATGTAATAACATAATTTAATAACTAACAATTTATTTCTTTTAGTTATAACTTATGATAAAGATTGAAAATTGATTACTAATTAATAATAACTTCATATAATAGATAATAACTTGAACTATTAATAAATAAATAAACAAACAAACAAACCAAATCTTAATCCCACTAAGTAGAGTCGGCTGCATGAATCCTACTACGCCATTGTGTTCTATCATGAACTATATCCTTCTCAATTCCTAGATCAGCTATATCTTTCCTATAAGTTACCCACGAAACCTTTTTCGATCTTCCTCTACCCCTCTTATGTTAACTATTGTCTCTAAAATCTACTTGCCTGACAGGCGCTTCTACTGGTCGTCTTAACACACGACCTAACCATATTAAGCGTGTTTCTCTCATATTCTCATCAATAGATGCTACTCCAATCTTTTCACGAATATGCTCATTCCGTATCTTGTCCATCCTAGTGTACCCATATATCCATTTTAACATTCGCATTTCTGCTACTCTTATCTTTTGCTCATGTGTGTGATTCACTACCCAACACTCAGACCCATAGAGTATCGCTGGCCTAATTGCCGTTCTATAAAATTTACCCTTAAATCGTAATGGAATTTTGCAATCACATAATATTCCCGATATCATTCTCCATTGAGTCCATCCCGCTTGTATCCGATGTGTAACATCTCGATTTACACCACCATTATTCTGAAGAATTGATCCTAAATATTTAAAATTTTCACTTATGGATATCTTTTGATCTCCGATACTAACCCTTATTCCTTTCCTACGTGCACCCTTGCTAAATTTAAATTACATATATTCTGTTTCTGATCTATTAATTCTAAACCTTTTTGCCTCAAATGTCTCTCTCCAAAACTCGAGTTTAGCATTAACCTCATCTTTTGTTTCTTCTACTAACTAACACAATGTCATTTGCAAATAACATACACCATGGTATTTCCTCCTGTATATGCCTTTGTAAGTTCATCTATAACTAATATAAATAGATAAGGATTTAGAGCTGAATCTTGGTGTAAACCTATATTTATAGGGAACTCTCGTATCAACCCTCCTGATATTCTCACACTTATAACCACATCTCTATATATCTCCTTTATTGATTCTATATATGCTACTCTAACTCCTATTTGAACTATTAATAAACACTATATTTAAATTATAAGTAACAACTTAGAATATTAAGTACTAATTTGAAATAAAATAATTAATAATTTGGTCTAATTTCAATTCATTAAAAGTGGGTCACCCCATGGGCTAGCCTGCCTCGTCAGTCCGTGGACCTAGCCCGAGAAAGAGCTTGAGCCTAAGATTTTCCATTGTAGCCCGGTCTAGCCTGCCTCAACCCAAGCCCACCTCGTGGACGCAAGCCATGAGCCATGACTGCTATCTTTTAAGTTCGACCCAATCCCACTGTCATCCCTAATTAATTACAACAGTTTTTTACATAACAATTATAAAAGTAGAATACCAAGACTAAAATCTTGGCGTAAAATAGGGTTATTTAATTGAAGTAAAGTAGCATCGAATTATCTTGGCTACAGAAATTAATTTAAAAGAATAGACAGAATTAAAATGCAGCCATACGCACATCACATCATTTGAGAACACGAACTTCCAAAGCTTGATTCTAGGGGACTTTTTGCTTGTTCATTTTTTAATTAGGTCATTTGCTTGCTCTAATTATTTAACCAAATATGTCTCCAAACGACAAGAAAATGTGAAACTCAATGCACAAACAAGATAAAATGCAATGTCAAATCACAAAGGTGCTTCAATTTTTAATCACAACCATATATGACAATTATTGGCTAACTCATAAGCAATTGAAAGAATTTTGTATTCCGATGGTTAAGATGATAAACAGAGTTAAGAAGGAACTATGTCACTGATAATACTGTATTTTAGTATAACATAAGTAACATAAAAATATATCGAATGCAAGTTATACAATGAATGAATATAGACAATATATAATACTTATAAATATAAACATTAATAAGGACCGTACATGTTTGCCTCTTGAAATGGATATTAGTCACGGTGAAAGTGTTATATGAAGGGATCAGTTATGCCGTAAAATGAAATCAAATTTTTGTTTGCTTCAAAAGAAAGTAAGTAAACATTCAATGATTGAGATGAGCCCATGTAATGCTAGCTAGCTTGTGATGAAAGAAAAAGGACAGAAACAGAGGATTGAAGATTCTTATTTAAAGCCAGCACATGCAACAATTAATGGGACTAGGTTTCTTTGCTTTATTTGTTCAGCCATCATCGGACAGTAACCCTAGATGACTTCTCTTTTGAAGGATCATTCACCACAAATTACATGCAGCCGCGGGAGAGAATATATATATACATATAGCCTTTAATTTGGTATGTCTCATTCTCAAAGAAATATTAGAAAAGGTTTAGTTAGTTTCAAAAATGATAAGGGCATGCATTCTCTGAACTTTGAGAATTATGAAGCAACTAAAAGGAAAATAATACTTAGCACAGCTTTTACAGCAAACTGTAAACTATTCTTTGACTAAAATTCGACCCTTTAATTAAGATTTCTTATTTAATCATAAAATCAACTACCCAACTTGGCAAAGATTGCACACAAATTTCAAGATTTATATGTACAGGGCTGGTTGTGAACTACTTGGATAAATAATAATCTTCTAGTGGAAATTATACAGGGCTGGTTAATATATTGATATGTGTGTACTTTGTCATAATAATTTTTATATATCAAAACATGTGTCAAATATTTAGAAAAAATACAATTTTAAGCATTTACAGAGCAGGATAGAAAGCTATTAGTGAAGGATACGAGATAGAAGATTCAAAAGCGTCTAACATTTGAGTAGATATATATCATGAGATTGGTGGATAATAATTTGTCTTTTAACCCAAGTATATCGATCACAAGAATTATACAAACCTGTGAAATTAGCTAGACCAAGAATTAACAGCAAATTAGCATCTCGAGAACCAACCTAGTTATATTAGCCATGCATGGATCAAAATAAAAAAGGCAACTGTAAATATTTAGTCCCTGACAGTGGAAACAGCTAACTACATTTATGTTACTACAAGGCAACAAAAAAATGAAAATTTTTCTCAAAAAGATAATGAAACGAAGATCCAAACAGCAGCAAGAAAAGGGTATGCAAAATATAGCCTAATTTTATTAAATAGACCCCACTTTACTAGAGAGCCCCATGTTGGGACGTTCCTTCTTTTCATGGCAATCCAATGAGAGAAAGACTGCCTGTGCACTCAAAATCAACAAAGTTATTCTCCACAAATCATCAATTTTTTTTTTTTTTTTTTAAAGAAAAAAGTTTAAAGGAGGTTAAATTACTTTCTTTCTTAATGGTTCGGACAATTTATCGGTTCCAGTGCCTCTAACAACAAACCGTCCATCAATAAGAATTCAACAAGGCAGTAAAATCAAATATAAGACTTTTTATTTGAAATAATCACCCTACTTATCTTCTAAATTAACCCCGTCAGCAAATCATCAATTTTTCATGTGTTATTTCAATCACGTCGTAGTCCGTCAAATGAAATGATGCCCGAGATATATTTATTTGGCTGTCAAAGGGGCATCCTGATTTCATGCCTTCATAAACTGCAATATTCTTTCACATGGGCAACGATTAAAAATAGTACGTATAGCATTTTGAGCACGTAGAACATGCAGTTTATATAAGTCAATAAGTTAACAAATTTCAGATTCTCATCTCGACTATTCAAAAGAGTTCTTGATTTTGAAACTGACACATGAACCGTCTCTTCTGAGTAAGAAAATTTTGTACAAAAACATGATTGGAATTTTGATAATCTTCTGAATCTCTCCTGCATTCTTTAAATTAATTACTAGGTTTAATATGCCATTATTAGGTCGTGTACGAAACAAAACAAGAATTATTATTATATTTAATATTTTTTTAAATTTAGTGAATTTTAAAGAATACTTCTTTCCTCAATTATTGAAAAATTTAGATATCGTAAGTACATGGTTTGCAAAATAAACAGTTATACATAGCACCAACAATGCCTTGATTGCTATGTCACCTTCCGTTTCATGTACCTTTTGCACGTATTCTATAGAATATATACAAGTACTTTCTCAAATGGAGATTTAAGAGAAATATGCATTGGTATATTACAAATGCCCCATAGATAATCAAAAAGGGTTTTGAAATTTGGTATCTTGTGTTGGTAACTTCATTTTGTGACCGAGGGAGGCATCACATGATGTCAATGTATAATGTGGCTCAGATGGAATGGAAAGTGATGAATAGCCTGATCTAACAGAGTTGTTTTATGAAGATATTCATTTTCTTGAAAAACCTTAGGTGTGTGTTAAACAGAACATTTTAGTAGGGTTTGGTTTGCATTCGGAGATCGGAATCGAAATGAAAATTTAGTAGGGTTTGGTTTGGGCATTCAAAAATCGGAATAGAAATGAAAATTATAATGAACTTATATTATTCTTTCTTGTTTGTTTAGTATGAATAAAAGATGCGTTTTATTGTATTGATAAATTAATTAATTTGAAACTCAAATCATAAGTAGGAAATAAAAATTGATTTTTCTAACATTTTTATTCTCATAAAAGGATTCACATAGTGATTAACCAAATAACGTTTATGAGTATCATTAACCTTCATTCCTATTCATTCTCCCTAGACCAATAAACCAAACACTTCCTTAGATCAACTTAAATTAAGTGTTCAACTAGAAATTTGAAAACTGATAGAAGGCAACAAATTTATGATCTACAAATAACCCAAATTAAGATCAAGTTGATGGAGGTAATTCATCACATCACATAGAGGAAGGGAGATTGTTCCTCGTAGTTTTGCAAGTTTTTCAACGAAGGTAGATTAGTTATTCTGTTTTTGCAGCAACAAAAAATGGCAACCAGAATCCTCGATAATAATCATAATTGCTGATTAAATTTCAAGACAAGATCATTCGACGAAATAGTAAAGTATAAGTACTTATATGAGATTAATGTTCATTATCAAAATTACTTCCATCCATAAAGACATAAATTATAAGTACACTCTTAGCTAGGCATCAGCAACTTTTTCACACTACAATAAACAGAGAAGATAACCTGAAAAATCAGAATCACCAACTCACTTAGGTTTCTACAAGCCTGTTCCTATATAATAATCTTGTATTCAAATAACCAAGAATCACCCAAAAGTATTCACAAGGACAACAGCTTTTCACATAAGTCTATAACTGTTTGGGAATATAGCCAAAACAAAAAAATTCGGTAAGAAAGAAAAGGTATTCTTTATCTCAAGCAGGCACCAAAAATCAAGACAACAAGCTGTTGAATTCGTTCTAATCTATTTTCTTGAGAAGTAGACAGGATCTACATTTGTAATAGCAGTCGGTAGCTTTCTGCTTACTTCCTTTTTATCTTCTCGAAAATGTGATTGTATTTACCCAATTTAACAGGTGGGTAGAGATCCTTGCATAATTGAACTGAATAAAGATCTGAATCCGCACTTCTTCTGTTTATGCTTCCAGAAAATGAACTTGGTTTCTTGCAAAACTGTAGGTTATCAAGAGAACGCAATTGCATACTATGAGACTGATGAGGGGAAGCTCTCTGCTGCTTATCCTTGACGGATGCTGCGAAATTCATGAAGCTAGGCCTAGTGCCATATCCTTCTACTGCAGTAACGTTTGACCCTGGACCTTCAAAAGTTAACGAGGATGAATTTGTTGTTGTGCTCTCATCAAATAAACATTCAGAACTTGGATCAGAGGATGTGTGAGTAAGTTTATCATTTATCATAGATCGTGCAGAAATTCTTGTAGAAATATTGTTTCGCCTAATTTTCACGTCATTCTCTGATGAATTTGAAAATGATCCAACAGTACTATTCCGCTCATATTTTGTAGAAACCGGAGTCATATCTAATGAGCTTAGCTGTTTGGAATTCTTCCATCAGCCTGCTCTCCCGTGGTTTGGTTGCCATCCAACGTTCCAACCAGTTGAGCCTTGAATTGCGCTTATTCACATTGTTATTGGATACCAACCTTTTTGGTGTGGCCTTTCTTCTCAATTGCTGGAAGCAAAGCAATTCATCAATATTAATCAATCATCCATATGAAATGCTAAAATTATTTTAATTTGCTAGGAATTAAATACACTACCTGTTGAGAAAGGGCATAAGCAATAGCCCTCTCCCTTTTGACTGCTCCTTCTTGCTTCATTTGTAACTTAGATCTTACCTCTTCCACTGTTCCACGACTATCACACCATCCATTCTACAATTTTTAATGACATGCATGGAAATTCATCAATTTTTCATTTTCCAAATTAAAAGTAATTGATGATATTGACTAATAATTATTGAAACCAAGTATACCTCCGCCTGTTTGATTGGATCAACTTGGCATTCATTTTCAGAAAAAGATTTCTTCGGAGCATGGCCATCTAGAGATGTTTGAATGGAATTATTAGCTCTAACTCGAGCTTGAACTCGAACTAAAGCTTGCATACACCTTAGCGTCACAGCAGCTTGCTTTCTAACCTGTCGACCACGAAATATTGCCTGAAGCCTGACCAATGCTCTCAAGGCCCTTAATGCACGTTTCGCCTTCAATTACGATGAATACACCCCATGTCATTAACAAAATCTCTCAAAATAGAATGTCAATTAAGAATGTAGCAATTTTTACAAAAATAAAAGAAAATGAAAACATGATACAAACTTTACATGTTTTAATAAGTAAAAATGAGGATAAAAGAACAAGTGGATACGTTATAGGAAATACATCCAAAGTCCAAGGAAAGGTGATCATCCTGAATTTGTGCAGACAGACATTAACACCATACTCGTTATGTACAGAGTATCATGATTCAATAACTAGTGCTCTGATATTAATACAACGAGAATTACAGACCACAAAAACAAACTTGTTACTTAAATGGCTCTTACGCAAAAATGTAGTGCTAAAGTTGAATTTCGAGTGCAAAAATACGCAAATTTTATTTATTTATTTAAAATCTAATTCAAACAAGATCACAGCTTTTAACTGCAAGAAGCACAAAGAATTACCAGAAAAGCTCGAAAAACAGTCTGGATTCTAATGGCAGCCCATTCTTGCCTAATCACTGAGAAATCTTTAGGTGGAGCTCTGACCACCGTAGCCACAGCAGTAGCCATGGGACCCTCAAACCCACAAGAAGCTGAATCAGAGCCCTCCTCTGATTCCGCCAGCCGTCCGATCCATTTCACACCCCCCTTGGACATCATCATTGATGGCCCACCTGATGATGTACTCCGCCACAGCTTCCATTTTTTGCTCTTTCCACTTCCCTTATCCTTCAAAAAAAAAAAAATCAAATCTCATTTATTTATTTAAACATTAATACTGCCAAAAAGAAAAAAAGGGTTCGAAAATTTCAGCTTACATGATCATTGCAAGATTGAGTCTTTTTGAGAAAAATCAATGATTTAATCCACTTTCCTGAAGCACCCATTGGAAATAGGAGTTTTTTCTTATCTGGGCTTCTTTTTTTTTTTTCAAGAAATCGAAAGATTGCGGCGATTTTTTTGGGGTGGCTAAGGAAGAAATATACTGAAGGGAGAAGCGGAGTTAATGAGGGTTTAACTAATTTAATATACTACTAGATGAGTGGGGGGGTGCGTGGGGGAGTTTTGAATTTTGAAATTCCAAGAAAAATATAAAGAGTTCTGTAACGGATAGGAAGGAGGTTCTTCAATAAAGACGAGGCAACACTTTTTGTTTATTTTTTGGCGAAAGGCTAATGAAACGACGTTGTTTTAGCTTTCAACTTACCTCTTGTCTGAAAAGCTTCGGAAAATCTTTAATAGCCTGACCGGCACGCGCAATTCGGCTTTGATTAATACTCCTAGTAATTACGGCATTAATTACTAGTAGTTTGTTTATCAAATCAAACCCCGCCCCGCTCTAAAGGGGACTTTTTTTTCTTTTTTTTTTTTAAAAATACTACCATAAATTCGATTTAATTTGTAAATCTCACAGTCAAAATTAAATTTTATATAATTTTACTTATATCAACTGATATTATAAATTTCATAATATTTAATTTATATTATAGAGTTTATAAGTTGAGTTATAAATTAAGTCTATCTAACTATTTTCTTTCTTTTTTAACATTTTGGACCGTTTGGATTGGTCCATTTTGGAGCGTCAAAATGATCCTCGACGTTTTGCTTGATCCTAGATTTCGTTAAAAAATTATCAATTAATGAATCTCTACACAAAAAATGGAAGAGCCCCCATATGTTCAATTCAATTTATAGTTAAAATAAAATCTTTTCACTTCTATTTGAAACTGTCTCTACATATTGAAAAAATACGTAAATTCTTATATCTTTCAAAATGTATGGTACATCACAAGGGCGGATCACAGGGGTGGAAGGGACAGTCGGCCTCAAATTTTTTTAAAAGAAGTGTTCGAGCTTATATATATATTTATATAGTTTTAATTTTTAAAAGTTTCAAAAATATATTAATTTTTTGATATTTTTTAAAAATTTCAATAACTCTTTTTAAAAAAAATTTAAACTTTACTCTATAAAATTTTACAAAAATTATAAAACTGTCTCTCTAATTATATGTATATATAATTTTTACCTCTCAAAATTCAACTACTAGGTCTGCGCCCCTAGTACATCAAGATATGAAGAATGTGAACGATACATGTGAGTCTCAAAACTAGAGTCCACACAATTTGTATTTGTATTATACACTTTAGTAAACGGAAGAATTTACCATGATAATGAAGTAAAAGCTTCACTTCTTCACGAGTACTTTTTTGTTTTTTTTATTTAAAAATTGATAGTATAATGGATGAATATCAAACATAAAAGTTTATCTTGAAAAAAAAAGATAGTGCTGATTTAACTCTTTATCTTCCTAAGTTACCGGTGATACATAATTCATAAGTAAATCATAACCATAAAAGTGGCAATTTATTGATCATAGTCTCAAGGGCTTCTTACCACAAGCACGTGATTCAGTGGTAAAGTATTATCACTTTCTCTTAAATGTTCAGAATTCAAATTTCATTGACAATGTAGGCCTTATCAACTATTTGGAAATATTATGAATGGGTGGTGGCCGACCTATAATACCTTATTTGGGGATATTATGGACCGGTGGTGGTCAGCCTATAATGTTTGGTCTAGTGAGGGGTGGGATTTGGTTCATTGGTGTGTTGGTGGAGTTGCGGTGATCAAGTTGGGTTTTGACTCGGCTGGTAAGACTGCGATAATCAAGTTGGGGTTTGACTCGACGAGTTATGGCGAAAAGAACATTCCGTAATTGTTAGATTCCTTTAGTTGAAATGACCACATCGAATTCTTCCAACCTTATCTTTTTTATTTACCCAAAAAAATAAAATAAAATATTCTCAACGGCTTCTTCACCGGACTAAGCATTACAATAATAAAGATTAAATACAAGTAATTGTCTGAAAATGAATGTAACAAACTCAAATACTGTTATAGCCCAATTCAAGAAAGTCCTGAATTTGGGCTGACAAGTCTACAAATTATTTTTAAATAAAAAAATAAATGAAATCGGGTTCCAAATTTGCCCAAGAGCCCATCATTTCCGAGTCTCAGACCAGAAACCTATTTCAGGTTTTGTGGCCCATATTGCAGAAGTTGTAAGTGCAGTAAACTGTTTTCTGCATGAGAATTGGTGATCATGGTGTCCGATTTTTTTTGCTCATCAATTGAAATCTTACGTGGTGGTGGCGGGACATCATCATCTTGAGGAAATGTCTGCAAACAAATACGATCAGTTAAGATCTTTAAAACATTTTTCCACGGTCATGAAATAAGGCACATGATATTTTGTCTCACTTAGTTCTAAGCAAAAATAAAAACGAAATGGTTGGATGTGATAAAAACCTTGACATGGCTTAAATCAACATGATGTCCCTCGAGGAAGCGAATAATCTCCATGAAATTCTCTTCGAGGGGACGATAATGGCCACTGTATGACCATATAATTTGGAAAGTAGTACAGCAATAAGTATCAAATTAAGCCCCGGAATCCCAAATAAGAGCAATGATCAAGGTGGATTAGAAAAAGAATCATGGTGACTTGCCTGAAGGGCTCCATTAGAAGACACAAGTCTTCCAGCGGCAATGGTAGCCCCTACAGCAACGAAACTGGAGTGCTGAAACAAGCCCTTTTTCTTTTGTCCCACATACAATTTCCTTGAGGTGCTGAGAACGAATATCCATTTAGTACCTTCAGGAGTATCCACAGGACAACCACTTTGTCTGTAGACAAGCTTTCCATTCTCTATAATTACTTCATATTCTTCCCTCTCTTTCTACTCAACACAAAACTGATTATGTTAAGAATTTTGCCATTTAGCTCAAATTTGATTTAGTGTACTTACTATTTATGATAGACACTTACAGGGCCAAGATATTGGATGCATTGATCTTGCAAAGCAATTTTCTTGGACACTCCTTGACAGAAACTTCTTTACCATCTCCAAAATCTAACCTTCATTTCCTCAATATATTGTGTTAATTAATATGGGAAATTAAGAAACAATTACAATTTTGTTCAAAACATGCAAAAAATTTACCAGTGGAAGAAAGGTTGTGTACTCTCGCTTTTGAGCCATTCAGCATAATACAGATGGAGATTACTACCATAGCGATGGCGCGGATCGATCTTCACGGGAAAGAAGCAATGAAAAGAAAAGGGATGAAGGCATTAGCTTTCAGCAAAATCTGATCCACATGTCAGCTAATTACTAAAATTCATGATTTACTTACTGCTTCGAGCCAATACTTATAAGCCAATTTTTGAGCCTTTTCATCCTTGCACAAACCTTTTACCACCTACAAACATATTACCTTGTTAACTCGAGTTTTGGCAACAAATTGCCATGACAATGAATAATATAGTACTACCTTGTTAACTCGAGTTTTGGCCCGTGACCAACGTGACACTGCAGTTTCTGGTTCCTCAAGGCTAAAGAATGTCACAGAACTTCGCCTAAGAGCTGCAAAATCTAAAATCTGCCACCTACAAAACAATATAGAGGACCATATTCACAAGCCATGCATAAGCAAGAAGCTATATATTAACAATTACGTACGCAACACCATTACAGATTTCTTGGAAACAAACCATAGCTTCTCAAGTTTATTACTAAATTCTGAAGAATTGCATCTGCCGCGGTAACTTCTATAGACTTTCTCCAATAGAATTACATCTGAATTAAGTTCCCTCACCGCCGGCATTGCAGATTTGCAGGAGCAGGACATAAAATTACTACTGGGATCAGGTAAAAAATTTCCAGGGGTACTCGTTCAATCTTCAGACAAAGGAACAGTTTTATCACCTGGAAATTTACAAAAGACACTGTATTGTACACACAAACTTGCTCAAGTCCTTTATATATATACTGGTCTTACGACTTTACAGAGATCTGTGTTTTTGATAAATCATCATTGTCGCGGACTACGCTATTTTAGTACCTTCAAATACGCAGTAAAGAAAGTTATTCGTTGGTAAGAAATGCTGAGGAAAATGCCGTTCCCATTAAATGGGTTTCTTTGAATTGAATAAAGAGTTCTAATGACCCCCAATAGTGTTCCAAAACCTAGTAATTTAATCCAACTTGTGAAAAGGTTCGGAAAGTTTCTGAATTTCATAGTTTGCTAGCATAAAAAACACAAGAAGATAAATTTATTCAACACATATAAAAATATATGTGTGAGAACGCAAATTAGACTCTCACATTTAGACTCGCATAAATCCACTGCATAATAACTTTAATATTATGTTATAATCTCTTTATTCCCAACTTTCTCGACTTTAACTCTTCTTAACTAAATAAATTAAACAAAATAGGGTAACAAACCTAAAAAACTAATTAGAATAGGAAACTATTAAATAATTTCAATACCTAAAACAACTAAATTACCAAAATTGAACAATAAAATATTTTCTATAAAGGAGTTTGGTTTAATTATACCATCAATGTCTCCCTTAAACTAAACTTTTTAAACTCTCCATGAGGATATATCTACGACATGCACAATCAAGATAATCAAAACTTTCCATACATTTTTTTCTACTACAATTTGGCATCGTTAATTTGATTTTGTGATTGATTCCCATCTTCATCTTTATGCGAGTAGACGAGATTTGTATTTCGAATACAATTTAACTGCTAACTCATCTTGACTGAAAAACTCGCACATGTTTACCTATTCATCCTTAGATATATTATAGTTTCACCCATCAAAATAATTTACATAATTTCTAAGATATAAGAAATCGTATTTTTCCTTTTGATGATATTTTTCACCGCCAAATTTTTCAATAATTCTAACACTAAATTTGCCAAACAATTTGTCCACCCTAACATTTTCTTCAAATCAAACTTTTCCTCCAATAATTCATTCACCCCAACAAAATAAAAAATTTTGTTTTTCACAAATTATTGAAGCTCCCCCAATTTCATGTCTTCAACTTCTCACTTTAACACCGACAACATCAATTTTTTTTTTTTTTATCACAAATCTCAAATTTTGAAACAACCAATTTTTCATTAATAATTTTTCCTTCTTCCATAACAAAATTTCTCCCAACTAGTACATCAACTATTTTTATTTCTTCCACAACAAAATTTTCCACATAGGGTGCATCTTATTCCTAAAATTAGATTTTTATCAACAAATTCTTTCTTCTATTGCATCTAAAATTCCTCTTTTTCAACTTTAAAAATATTTTCTTCATATTTTTCAACAATCTCTTTTAAGTCAACATTCTTTTTCTTTTTCCATATTAGAAATTACTTTTTCATTGACAAATTCATCATTGTCAATTGTACCAAACACAATCCAAAATCATCAACTAATTCATAGTCTTTATAATTCTTCTCATCATCTACATCCATGCCTTTATCAAAATCTACTTTCCAATCAAAATCAATTTTTGGCTCATAACCAAGATTATCCATAATCAATTTCATCATACAATCTTAAATATCTTCCCAAAAAAATATGAGGTACATAATGATGAATCAATTTCTTATAAAGAACTTCAAATATAGATTTTTGCATAATTTGAAAAGATAATCTTGTCTTCTTTTTCCATTTTTTTCCCGTTATATGACTCGCAAAATATGCAAGATAAATTTACATCACACCATATTGGCAAAGATATTGTTGAATTGGCATTCTCCATCTCATATAACTAACTCTATGTTTGTTATATGTTCTTAAAATTCCTAAATTTTCACCATTAATCACGTCCTTGTCTATTATATCATCAATTGGATGAAATATATACTTATCTATAAGAAGAAATTCTTGATGCAACCTTTGTTCCCTAGTCCACTTCTTGGCCGCCATGAAGACAACTAGATCTAGCTCCTCGATTTCACAATTCAATCACTCCGATATTTTTAATCCAACCACTCCAATTTTTTATCCAACAATTTCAATTTTTTTCATCAAAAGCCATAGGATAATTTTGACAAGTTTGTTTTTTTAAATGACTGTTCAATTAAGGCCCCTTTTTTTTTACCCTAATTATCACAAGTTCTTCTAACACAATTTTTTTTTTTCTTGAAACCCCAGGATCAAAGCCTTTGACTGTGATATCAATTTGAAGGAATTAAATCCTTCCAAATAACCCACGAATAAATAATCCAAATAAGGCATAAGAACAAACATCACAATAATGAACAAAATTAGGAGTAGAACTTTTATTCTCAACTGAATGTTTAAAAATATTTTCTATACACAACTCACGAACAAGTTTGGAGGAAGCTAATGAAAATTTTTATTTATTTTTTTAACCGCCACAAATATCACACGGCCACAAAGTCTTTTAATAGAATAGCTAATCAAATTTCTTAACTAAATCAATTACTAAATTTTCTAATCTAATTCTATTATTAATTCCTAAAATCAACTAATATTTCCTAAAACAACAATATTAATAATTTTTGAAACTAATTCTAAGTAAAATACATATTAATAAATAGAATCCTAATTAAGTTTGACTTAAAATATTCAACATAGTCTTGATTAAATTATATGGATCGAATTTTATTGACAAGTAAAATTCTTTCCCAGGAAAAGTACTCGATTATTTCGTCAAGTATGACAACTTTTTTGGCATGTCCTTTGCAATTAGTATCACATAGCACACAATATAAATATTTGAACAAAATGAACTAATAGTTGTCAATCTATTAATTTATTGTACATAAAGTTATTGAATTATGTATTTTGTAAATGAATTCACTAAACTACTTGAAATCGTTTCGACTGTAAATTAATTTGGTCATTGAATTACCTTAATTAAGTATATCTACAATGGCCGTAAAAATAGAAGGAATGACTCCATACACACATTTAAGATAATTCGATGACTAAATTTATAAAATAAATAATTCAATAACATTATATACAAAAATTTAACAATTTAGTGACTATTAATACATTTTGCTCTAAATAATATTCTTTGTAATTACTGAACACCCATCACAACACAGTAATATAGCAACCTTTTCACACCAGTTGAATATACTTCTTATCAAACAAAAACCTCGTACTGTTCCGGTTCAAAGCTTGTAGGAGTTGTTGACCTCATAGAGAGGAGCTTTGAAAGTTTGACGAGTCCCCAAGTCCTGAAAAGACAAAAAATGGTAACTTCCGAGAGAGCTTTGCTTTTGTTAATTTAGTCTAAATACGTTACTTTTGAAAACAAAAATCAATAACAGTCTCCGTAATTTCAATCTTTAATTTTGATTTAGGAAAACATATGTAGTCCTAACCATATCCAATGTCAAACAAGGAATCTTATTGGCATAAATTGGAGGGTTTGAAGTTTGAACTAATGTCCGCTAGAGGAAGGGTTGGAAATATTCTCGACTGCATATATACGTAGGTTTATTATTCTACTTGTACATTCAGTAGAATAGATTAAATGATTTATTATTCTACTTGTAAATCCAATGGAATAGATTAAATGTTATAGTTTCTAATTTATGACATCAATTGATGTAAGTAAGATTTTATAAAATTTAATCTTGACCGTGTAATATACAAAATGATCTAAAACCGAATTTATGATAGTATTTTTCACATACGTGACCCTTATTTTCATCATCCGATTTAGTTTAGGGACACACGTAAGATTTGTGACGGTAGGATTTAATTGATATTTTATTTATAGAGGTTAACTTATATTTTTTTAAAAATTTTATGGGATTCGAAAAGTAAAATTTATAAAAATATAAATAAAATTTTTAATATTTTTACGTGTAAAAGTTGAAAATTCTAAAATCTTGGGCCACTGTCCTTGCCCGTTCCTACCTATATCTCAGCACAAATGGCTCGAAGAGTTGAACGTTCGTCCTATTGGTTTACAATCATATAACCACAGAAATGGAAGTACTAAAAGACTAATTATCTCTGGGGTTTTGGGGGGGTTTGCTCTTTTGTGTGTTGGGAAGAGGAGGAGGAACGGTTGAGATTGAGACAAGGGACTAAGATGCAAACTGTGTAGTTGTGTAGTACATAATTCAGTGAGCAATCAAATCGTCAAATCACCAGTCACTCGCGTTGACCAGTCAATGTACTTCAAGAATGCCAACCCAAATTATGCAGATTGCACCAGTAACTAGTTCTTGGTTTAATACTATTGGAAAATCTAGAACCTTATTACCTCCAAAATTTAAAATTTGAGTTTTCTAACCAAGATCCAATCACACAGCTGAAAAAAGTAGGGAAGACACACGAGTTTTATTATTATTATTATTTGGTAATAAAAAGTTAAAGAGGAGGTTTGTCCCCTTTTTCTAACGTAATGTAAATTATAGGCAAATGTTTCAGAAGATTACCTAAATAAAGAAGAGATCAAACCTATAATCGAACATAATTTTGTCACCCCGCCTTCGTTTGAGTCATCCTCATTGCTAAGGCACACGAGGTGCTTCTACAATTTGTATGATTTTATTGTTGGTAATGAATCTTGTTCATATTGCAATCTATGATAACTCACCAAAATTTAGTCTTTTTAACTACTACTAAGTTATAAAAAAAAAAAAAGTTCTCTAAGAACTGATATCCAGTTGACTTACCAGTAGAATATATACTCTTATCGCCTGCAGGCTATCAGTCCCAGTGTTTCAGTGGCTACTAAAAGAAGTCTGATGAAAGAGTAATGAATGGTACAATCAGATTTCCTTTTCTTGAAATCTTGCTTCACTGCTTCGGATTGGCAGTGCAGTTCATACTCCAGTAGTAATTGGCTTCTCATGCTCGTATAATACTAGTAATAAATGCTTATTTCAGCACTGCTTTTCAAGAAGCAAGCTGGGGTTGTTCGATCATTTCTCGATTTTCACCTCAAAAAGCAACTGATTAGTTAATACAGATGTGATGATATAAGTGCACTCCTTTACCCTTGATAGAAAAGGGATTGCCTTGGTTCCTAATCCATATTCTAAAAGGATGCAGTTATGAGCATAAAACTAGAGCTTTAGGTTGTATATCAGTGTACAAGCAAATATAAGTTCCCAAAAGTCAACCAATGCTGATGGAAAAAGGCATACAAAAACAAAAAGACATTATTTGCATGGAATATCCGAATATAAAGTAGTGTTGTGCTTCTTTTTAGTATGTAAATGCAACCTTGATTTATGAATGTTTACAACTTTGCATAATAAATGATTAATGGGAACTTAAACAAAAACTCAAGAAAATATACGGTGGGAAAAATGTTAACAGATGGATAGTCCAGATTGTGGAAAGCAGTTTTTGACATCATTTTGTGATTAGTATTACTACAAGGTTTTTAACTAGGATGGTGGAGTAGCTTGTTTAACATTTTGGTGCTAAATGAATGTCTTGGACATTAATACTTCGCAGTTAATGAGCCACAAGTAGCAGGTCTGTCCCTGTGAGTTACTAGGACTATTTTCTTCCACTTACAGAATGCCATTAGAAACAACAGGCTCTGCAGTCTATGCATCAAAGTAGTAGCAATTTCTTCTTTTGCTAGTCACTGATCATATATAGGTTGTAGTAGAAGTTTCTGAATCCCAAATATGTTGCAGCTGATCTAGCCCATAGGGACCATCTGATCAGACTCAGAGCTACAGTAGTCCTTCAGATAGGAGGAGAGAAGTTTGCTTGTACACATTGAAGCAACTGTAGATCAAAGGAAGAGAGCCAGAGAAAACAAATTAGTCAAATTGTACAATGAAAGAGAGAATCCCTTGTTTGATAAGCAAAATCTATCAATGCAACTCAAAAAATTGAGTGAAGTCCAAGAAACTTTTGTGGCTATCCTATGACTAGCATACTAGTAGTATTTCGGGAAACGGGCATTAGTTGTGGTTGCCCTTTTCTTCCCTTCTCATATCCTGCATTACTCATGCATAATCCACCACATGATTGTAAATTTGTAATCCATTCCATCTTATTACACTCTTGTCCTTCAACTTTCAAGTTGCCTATCACAGTCATCATCATTCATCTTCCTTAAAGAAATGATCTCTCAGGGGTCTATTATTCTTCCTTTTTGTATCAGTTCTGCACATTCTCAATTTGGATTGCATAACTAGCAACAGGACTTTCATGCCAAATGGTGGCCATCCTTTTCAGTCACGTAAGTTTCTTCTTTCTTTCCCTTCCTTTTTCTTGAACTACTCTCGACTGTTTATAACAAACACCTTTTGTGATCAGGGACAGAACAAA
This sequence comes from Cinchona pubescens, assembly GCA_025175665.1. Lineage (NCBI taxonomy): Eukaryota > Viridiplantae > Streptophyta > Magnoliopsida > Gentianales > Rubiaceae > Cinchona > Cinchona pubescens. Next base: position 1,891,730 of record JANKKI010000066.1, read on the forward strand.
GCACCCTGACTTTGCAGACAAGTCTGAGCTTGAACAACAAGGTCTCTATCCCATATGTGGAAGAAAACAAGGAAGAAAGAGAGAATCATTACAAAGAAGTAAGCAAAATAGGATCAAGTCCACCGAGCTGCCAACACAAGTGCTTCGGATGCATGCCATGTGAAGCCATTCAAGTGCCAACTACTACCAGCAGCCATGTGGGAGTGGGACGAGTGCAGTATGCAAATTATGAACCTGAGGGCTGGAAATGCAAGTGTGGCACTGCCTTTTACACTCCATAGACCGCTTACACTTGCAAAGTTTTGATGCAATCTCAGAAGTTCCAAAACTATGTACTACTACCAAACCAGGTCTAGCTGAATGAATGTTTATGAATCAGAATCTGTAAGCTTCATTCTACTATGTAATTATGTACAAGAATTAATTATATTGTCGTGTGTCTGTATTGGATTTGACTGAATCAATCTACTCTTCTCGATGTATGTTTCATCTCTAGCAATTACGTGATATTCAAGATCCCATTAAATCAATTTAATTGAACTTCTCAAAATGTACTCAGTTTGAGCTAAAATCAAATACTATATTATAATTGTTGGATGTATTGTAGTATCACTGTTTTAAAAGTTTGTTATTTCAAGTTGAACAAATTGACCATATTCAAATTAATGATATTTGAACAAAACCTCTGTGTAACTCTATTCAAATCGTCAGAAAGTATAACTTGAGACTACATATATTTATTCTTGTTCAAACCTTTTGAAATGTGTCCAAACGGTTTGGTAGACGATTTTTGAATTAAATAAGAAGTTGACATAACTTTTTTTAAAGAGTTATTTTGGGAAGAGGTGTGATTTTTTTATACGTGGAACACATCTATTAAACATTTATAAAAAGACTATTCAATTCAACCATACAACACACATTTGATATTTGAGAAATTTTAAGAAAGATTTGTTGTATTTTCGTAGAAGATTACTTTTATTGTAAGACAAATTCTTCTTAAAGAATATGATTTCTATAAGAGAAAGCATACTATTTCATTTCAGATAGAAGCGTGGGATATTTCGGGTGGACGGTGGGTGAGCTTTAGAGACCCTAGTAGGCTAATTTTTGCTAACCATAGGGCCTTTAGGAAGTATCCGTTGGGTTCATCCATCTGCAAAGCCCAAATGTCAAGTCTCCATTATGAAAATAAAGCCCACCGTACTCTACGAAGGTCAAAGCCCATTATACTCTTAACCAACTGTAACGACCATTTTTCAGGAAACCAACTAGTTACAGCCACCCCAGACGCCGACCATATTTCTTTTTCGACGGCGAGTTCGAAATCACTTTCCAGCTGAAAGCCATGTCCGCCTTCTCAATCTCTCGCGTAAGTTCCTCTTCGTCTCTCCATTTTTCTCGTTATCTATATACTTTTTCGATAATAACTCGTGTAAAATAAATCGGATTTACGTCTGATGGTTCTGTCTGGCATTTAGTCGAACACTTCCTCGACGATCTGTTATTTTCCCATTTGTTCTGATTTATTTACGATAATGTTATCAGATACGAGAATAATTTATGCATATGCATTATTTACAGCATGATTTTGATTTTTTTCCTTTTTTGGTGGGCAATTGGGGATTTGGGAATTTTGTAGGAGGCTTGCCCTAGCATAAAGAACATACTTTTATTGGATTCTGAAGGAAAACGTGTGGCGGTGAAGTACTATTGTGATGATTGGCCTACCAATGCTGCAAAATTAGCTTTTGAGAAGTCTATTTTCACGAAAACTCAGAAGACGAATGCTCGCACCGAAGGTAATCCTGACTTTTACAAGATCCTGAATTTCATTTCTACATTCTTAAGTTCATTATATCGAATTTCAAAAAGGGTCCAAATTTTAGGAATTGTCCTTGAAATTGTATAAATTTGCTCTTTTTTTTTCTCTGTAAGTGGAGTTAGACTGAAAAGAAGTAAGGGTCTGATTTTGGTTGAACATATATAAATGTGCTTCATAAGTTCTAATAAATCAGTCTAGATAAATTGACAACTTTTTGATGCGGAATGAATCAAATCATGTGATTTCTTCTTGTGTTTTCTGATCTCCAGCTGAGATAGCAATGCTGGAGAACAACATTGTTGTCTACAAGTTTGTTCAAGATCTGCGTTTCTTTGTGACTGGAGGTGATGAGGAAAATGAACTGGTATTAGCCACTGTTCTCCAAGGTTTCTTTGATGCTGTAACACTCCTACTAAGGTAGTATATTTCAAAGGTTTTAGCTTGACTTAGATAGACTAATGCTGCTGCCCTGATTTTATCTTTTTTGTTTTTGTTTTTGCTGCTATTTGATCCATCATATGTTTTATTTTTTCAGGAACAATGTTGACCAGAGGGAGGCACTTGAGAACTTTGATCTGATTCTGCTATGCCTCGATGAGATTATTGATTGGGGGTAAGCTATTTGCTGCTATCCATCATATACTAAATTTTCTGTTATTTCACTGGTTTATTTCTAAGTTTGTTCATCTATTTTATGTTTTAACTAGAAGAAATCAGTCTAGATAGAAATCTCTAGTGTGAATTGTTCTTTTTTGGAATTGGTTTCTTTAGCAGCCATTCTCATATCTAGAACTTTTGGTAGTCAAATGCTTGAGTACCTCTGTGATGTCCAATTCTTGTTTTTGATGTCCAATTCCTAATCAATTAACATTAGTTAACATTGTTGTCGAAAGAATAGACCTCATGATAGGTTAAGCAATTTAACTAGATTTTCTATTAGTGTTCAATTCCTCATGCATGTTAAACCAAATTAAAAGACTTTAGTTTGGTACATATAATGTCTATGTATATATTGTCAGGATGATTCTTGAGACTGATGGCACTATAATTGCTGGAAAAGTAGCCACACATAGTATGGATGATGGTGCACCATTGGCTGAGCAGGTAATTCGATTGTATACAAATCATTACATCGGTCAGACGTTTTGAAATTCGACTGCAAATTTTAGTTGGGCATATTTATTATATAGTTTGGATATCTAAAAAAAGGTTTTAGTTTACTTGACTTTGTTTATTTGATAATACAAGAGAAATGCACTCAAAGAATGGAGTTAGTGTCAGATCATGGCCGAAACTTCTGTGAGGCTGTGACTATGATATATGACCTTGTAGGGGTGGCAAGGCATTTAAGCTTTTTTGGGGGCAATGGGTAGGAAAGATGATCCTAAAAGTATTTATATGTTTCCCTCGATAGTCTAAGGAAAGCTGTCACAGATAGAGGTGTTCAAAAGTGAGTCGAGTTGAAAAAAAAATTTGACTTGACTTATTCGACTTTCGACTCGATTTTGATTCGAAATCAAATTAACTAAATGACTTCTCGACTCGACTTTGACTTGAACTTCCAAGTCAAACTACCGGTCAAATAGTCAAACAAATATATATATATATATATATATATATATATATTTGTTTGTTTATTTATTTATTTATACATGTGGATCTACAATTATATTGTGTACATAATATTTTAACTATAGTATTCTTAATTCTTAATAATTAAATATGTTAATAGCTTATAATATTTTTTTTTTTTAGTACTTAAATATCTTTTCTTTGTATAATTATTGGTGTTGTGTCCAATTTATGTATTTATACATTAATATAAGTGTATAACTTATTAATGTAACACTTTTGTTTTAATAACTAATTAAATGAATTACTACTAGTTTCCTTTTAATACATATAGATACTAGAATTAAGTAATTATATATACTTAAGTATTTCTTGAAATATCTATATATAATATATCTATACATACGTGTTTTTATGTTCATATACTAAGCTTAATAATGTATAATTTATAATTGTAATAAAAATATGTTTCACATAATATCTAATTTATATACTTATACAGTTATACTACATAACTTATTAATATAACATTTTTAATATCAACAAGTATATTAAATGCATTACTAACTTACTATTAGTATAGATAAAGTTAAGTAATCATATATATTCCTATATATTATATGATATAACTTAATAAGGATTGGTGATTCAATAAGATATTTCTATAGGAATTGATTTTGGTAAGTGGTTTTGAATTTGTGACTTTGTAAATTAATTTTAATATGTAAACAAAATATATACACTAATACACACTTTTTATATATATATATATATATATATATATATTAAGATTTGTGAAGAATTGACCAATGAAGCTTGCTTTTGTTGAATGATGCTATTATAATTTTGTTATGTATGTTTTTTATTATCTACAAATTTGTATTATCTTTTATTTCTATTATGTGATATTTTAAATTTGTGGAATGATATGGATATATTTGTGGGATAATGTACTAAATTTTGATATTAGAATATGGAATGGAAGAAGATTAAATATTTGACTTTTTTAACTTACCATTAGAACTAATCGAATTTAAATGACTCGACTTTAATCGATTTTGAGTTTATATGATTTGACTTTGACTTTGAAACGCAGAGTCAAAAGTCGAACAAGCCGAAAAATTGTACACCGGTCGAAGAAATACCCCTAGTCACAAAGATGCTGTTCCAACTTACAGCCCTTCTGCGTATAAAATTTGACAGTACTTTTATACCTTTTCTTAAATTATTATAATTACTATGCTCATTTCATCTATGGCTTCATTTTGCCTAATGCAGACATCTACTCAAGCTCTGGCCACTGCTCGCGAGCATTTGACAAGATCACTCCTTAGATGAAACCATGCCATGCTCACAGAGCAAATAAACACATTTTTCTTTGCAAATCGATTGATTATACATCTTACATCATTTAATTTGATTGTCATTTTTCGCACCTTCCATTCTTTCTCAAACTCCATTTTGAGCTTACTCTATTTTGGCTTTTCAATTGCTTCCTTTAGCCTTCACCACTCCATCAAAGGAAATCTAGAAATGGAAGTCAACACACTGTGTTGGAACTGTGAGATCTTTAAATTCTGTCAACAAAACGTAATTATGGCAGTTATGTTTGATGTATGTACTCTCAATGAGCTGTGCCTGTTGTTGAAATTAAGGAAGTGTCATTTTCCTGAAGAAAATTTCAGCCATTGGCGAGATGATGTTATGTGAGTTGGACAACATCAAATTCTATTATACTTACTACCGACTGCTCTCGCATTATTCCCATCACACGTTTGCGTGTCAGTGCTCGGTGATCATTTTCTATGACTATAGCTAACGCAGTCTGAATTTATTATGATGAGAAAATTTTATTATTTAAAATAGTGAATTTAAAAATAAAATAAATTAATAAGTTATTATTTAAAATGTTAGAATTTTATTAATTTAAAAATATTACTAGACATTGTCACTTAATAGCCATACGATTTTTTTTATAATAAAATTTTTCCCCAATCAGTAACATCATCCTCTTTCTTTCTCGGACGAATTTGCTACTCTGATTTCTGAACCATTCACTCTCTAGTTTTATTGAGGACCACCCAGTGCTAGTGATATTACTAATAGCAGGTTAGAACTATTTACTACTATTGTCCTAAATAGTACTTAATTTTCTATCAAAGGATCCAAAATTGAAGTTTCGAGTTTGCCATCATAAATTTGGTTGGATTCTTCGTGGGATCAACTATCCTATGCAATAATTGGTGGAGCAAGAAGGGCTGACGCATGAACTAACTACATTAACATTAAAAAAAAAGAAAAGTAATGGAGTTGGAACTTGCTGAATTTTGTTTGAATGATTAATTTTTTATTATTTTATAATCATTTTTCAGACATATTTTGATCACTTTTCCTTTATCTCATATATATCAATGTTTTTCTTCTTTTTTTTCCATTAGTCTACAAATAGTATTTTATAATCACTTAATAGCTTGTAAGTCAAATATGAAATTTATGATGAAGTCTAAATAGAGTTAATATTTTATATGTTTCCATACATGAAGATATTGATTCGTAAAAAAATTATTTCGTTTAAAACTTACTAATAAGATATGTAGGTCTTATTGTGAGGTCGATTATGATCCATTTGGAATCAATAAACTTTGTGTCTGCATGTAATAATTTATCCGATGCTAAAAAATAATATTAAGAAATGTTTTCTATCTTTTTTTTTTCAATATTATCTCCATGATTAGTTGCACTGGTACAACTACTTATGTTTGCTAAAAATTTACTAGTTCCGTCGTATTTAAGTATATTAATGATTGATCACAGATCTGTCAGCTGAAACTATAAAGATAATAGGAGTAATACAATTTAATTTATTATCCCAAAGCCCGCATACTTATTGTTTAATTATTTTCTTTTTGGCCTAATTGCAATAAGTACGCCAGAACAATCACAATTTTGCACTTGATCCCTTAAATTATTGTAGTTAAGTCTTAACACTTTAATGTCTTATGAAATCAATTGTGGTAAACTATTAAACCTACAACAAAAATTACTAACAAAAATTTATAATTATTTTTTAATGAAAAATTAAAGTACCTTGATTTGCATTTTGCACCTCCTTAATGAAAATTTCTTTATTAATTAGGAAAATACTTAAATAGATCCGGTCTTTGACTCCACCTGTAGATCCTTAAATTTTAAAAAATCTTGTTTACATCAACTGATATCATAGATTCTCTAAAATTTAATCTACACCACAGGATCTACAAGCAGGGTCAAAGATCGGGTCTACCTAACTATTTGTCTATTAATTAACTAGTAGTAAAGTATTTTCATTTAAAAATAACTAGGACTAATTTTTTCACTAATTTTTCTACCGATTTGAGAAACGTGATTTTAGCAGAGTCTACTTACAGATTTCATCACCGACTAAAACTTTGATAGTTTAGTATGCAGACCACAAAATTGTTGATGGTGTGTAAATTGCATTTAACACTTAAAATATTAAGAAGTAAATGATAGTTCTAAATTTTCTTTCCAAATTTTTTTTTTTTTTTTTAAAAAACAACTTTTATAAGTATTTATTTGGAAATTAACTCGAAAAAAAAAAAATACTACCATAAATTCAGTCTATAACCTACTTGTAGGCGCTACAATTAAGATTAAATTTTATAAAATATTACTTACATTATCTTATATCATAAATTTTATAATATTTAATTTATATTATAAAATTTACAAATAGAATTAAAAATCAATTCTACTTACGTATTTCTCAACTCATAAACTCAAAATTATAGATTTGCAAACTTAGAACAGAACGGAGAAAGGGCTCTCTTTTTTGTTTTCCTCCTCGCCTAAGTCTCCCTTTCTCGGTCTCTCCTCCTTCCCTCCATCCCACATCTCTCATTGATTTTCTCTCTCCTCCATTGCGATCTCTGCAATTTTTTAGCTCATTATATTTAATCGCATTGTTATTTCATCTGGGTCTTTTCTAAAATTTCTCCTTCAAGCGTTCTTGGGTCTCTTCTCTTGACCCCACCTCATTCATTCAAGGTACTCCTTTTCTTTATTTAATGTATATATAATCTTCTTGTAGGATTATTTAATAAATATACCCTTTGAATTTTTCTTTTTTTTTTTTAAATCGGTATTTGATCGTATAGTTTTGTTTCTGTTAGATAGGATTTGGGTTTTCTCAGGAATTTTTTTGTTTTGTTTAAGAGAAAATAATATGCTTGGGCGTGAATTAAATTCTTGGTGATGATTTTTGTTCATTTCCTAAATCCGTGTATGGTTTTTTTAAGGCAATTTTGAGCTGGGAATGCATTGTGATGGTTTTGTTTCTTTTTCAAGTTTGTAATTCGGTTATCTATGGCAATTAATGCGGGCTTCATAGCTGTTAATTAATTAAGGTTTGGATTTTTCACCTGTTTTGCTTTTGTTTTTTTTGGGGGAAGTTTTCAGCTACATATTTCCCTTAACCGAATCTTGATTCAGGATTGTCTTTTTTCTGCATAGAATATTGTAGTTGGGAGGTTTTAATAGGAGTTGAGCCTCATAATAATTGTCTATCGAAATCTTGAAAATCTGACATTGTGAGTTTATCATTGCTTTTGAAAGAACGAAAGACACATATTTTTAATTTTTCTCTTTCTTTTGGTATACTAATTCGATAAAGTTTGACAAGTTTGATTTATATTTGCAAACTGATTCTGTTCCAGGTAATGCTTTGCTAATTTGCTGTGATCTTAAACACCGCTGTGTTTCCTTGACTTCAGTTGTCCTTTGGGTATGTTATGTACGTCTACCATAACAATGTATCTATGTTCGGATGCTGATTAATGTGAGTTGTGAAGACAGTTTGATGGTTTCTTCTGATGGTTTACATCTGTTACTATATTGATATTGAGCTGAAAATCTATCAGAATGGCGCGGGGCAGGATAAGGGCGAAGCTCCGCAGGAGCAATCTCTACACGTTTGCGTGCCTTCGCCCACACACTCTAGAGACAGAGGGGCCTCAAATCAGTTCCAGGGCCCTGGTTTTTCACGAATGGTTTATTGCAACCAGCCTCATCTACATGAAAAGCAACCCCTTAATTATCGCTCAAATAATATATCCACTACAAAGTACAATGTTGTTACATTTTTACCTAAGGCTTTTGAGCAATTCAGACGTGTAGCAAACATGTATTTTCTCTTGGCTGCAATCCTGTCACTCACTCCAGTTGCACCTTTCTCAGCTGTCAGCATGATTGCTCCTCTGGCCTTTGTTGTTGGATTGAGCATGGCAAAGGAAGCTTTGGAAGATTGGCGCAGATTTATGCAGGACATGAAGGTTAATTTAAGGAAAACTAGTGTACATATAGAAGATGGTGTATTTGGTTATAGATCATGGAAGAAGATCCGGGTTGGAGACATAGTGAAAGTGGAAAAGGATAGTTTTTTTCCAGCAGATTTACTTCTTTTATCGTCTAGTTATGATGATGGAATATGTTATGTGGAGACTATGAACTTAGATGGAGATTAAATCCAGACAAATTTGAAGGTGAAAAGAGCTCTGGAGGTAACTCTACCCCTAGATGAAGATTTATCCTTCAAGGACTTTAAAGGCACAATAAGATGCGAAGATCCCAATCCTAACCTTTACACTTTTGTGGGTAATCTTGAATATGATCGTCAGGTTTATCCTCTTGATCCCAGTCAGATTCTACTCAGAGATTCAAAGCTTAGGAACACAGCCTATGTCTACGGAGTGGTAATATTTACTGGTCATGATAGCAAAGTAATGCAGAATGCTACCAAATCACCATCAAAAAGAAGCAAGATTGAAAAGCAGATGGACAAAATTATATACATACTTTTTACCCTCCTTGTCTTGATTTCACTCATCAGCTCAGTGGGGTTTGCTTTCAAGGTGAAGTACCAGTTGCCAAACTGGTGGTATTTGCAAGCCCCAGATAGCCACAACTTCTATAATCCACTTAGGCCCCAATTATCAGGCACTTTTCATCTAGTCACAGCCCTCATATTGTCAGAAGATGGATACTTAATACCCATATCTCTGTATGTGTCGATTGAGCTTGTGAAGGTCCTGCAAGCATTGTTCATCAATCAGGACATTAACATGTATGATGAAGAGACTGGAACTCCTGCTCAAGCAAGGACATCAAATTTGAATGAGGAATTAGGCCAGGTTGACACAATCCTTTCTGATAAAACTGGAACTTTAACATGCAACCAGATGGACTTTCTCAAGTGCTCAATTGCTGGAACTTCATATGGCAAGCTAGCTAGTGATGTTGAACTTGCTGCTGCAAAGCAGATGGCAATGGACCTTGAGGGACAGGATCCTGAGTTATCAAATGTTGTGACCCCGAAAAATCATACAACTCTTCCCTGGGAAACTAATGAACGTGGACTTGGGTCATCGGAGATAGAATTAGAGACTGTTATCACCTCTAAAGATGGAACAGACCACAAACCTACAATAAAAGGGTTCAGCTTTGAGGATGACCGACTCATGGATGGAAATTGGTTACAAAAAGAACCGAACACAGATTTTATGTTGCTATTTTTCAGGATACTTTCACTTTGTCATACTGCAATTCCTGAAGTCAATGAAGAGACTGGCATTCTTACCTATGAAGCAGAGTCGCCCGATGAAGGTGCATTTCTAGTTGCTGCTAGAGAATTTGGCTTTGAGTTTTGTAAAAGAACTCAATCAAGCTTATTTGTTCGGGAGAGATATTCTTCTTTTCAAGAGCCTGTAGAAAGGTGAGTTTAAATAGTTATTCTGAATTCCCAATTTGGATTTTTATTTTATCATTTGGTTCGATGTATCCAGTGCCTTTCCGTAAAATTTCAGGGAGTTCAAACTTCTCAATCTGTTGGATTTTACAAGCAAAAGAAAGAGAATGTCTGTTATTCTTCGGGATGAGAATGGACAGATTCTTCTGCTATGCAAAGGAGCAGACAGGTCCGCCTTTCAAAATTTCTCTCTCTCTGAGAATTCTGTTCTGATTCCATAATTACTAAAATTTCTTTCATATTTCAAAAGTAAGTGCTCTATTGCCTTCCAATATACTCACTATCTGGCAGCAGGAACAGAAATTAAAGAAAATGGAACTGAAAAACAAATCATGATGGCTTTTATGCTGTAAAAAAATCAAGTTAGATGATCTTATAGAACTTCTATATTTCAATTAGTTATTCAACTTTTTGTGATTCCTTTCTCTGTCCCTGGACAAGACCTTGGGAGAAGGGATGAGGAGTTGGAGATGTTTCATTGTGTGGTTGAGTTTGTAATAGCTGGATGCTTCAAAGCTTTTGGCGTTAGTAATCACTAATCAGGCATTGAACAGAGAAAATCACATGTTTGAGATAACTTTGTCGATAATTGGCATTTAGATGTCTATGGCCTAATACCTATCCTTCCCATGGATTACACAGCATCATCTTTGATCGGTTATCAAAAAATGGGAAAATGTTTCTCGAATCTACCACAAGGCATTTAAATGAATATGGGGAAGCTGGTTTGCGTACGCTAGCACTTGCTCACGTATAGGAAGCTCGATGAAGCAGAGTATTCTGCCTGGAATGAGGAGTTCTGCAAAGCAAAAACTTCAATTGGTGGTGATAGGGAAGGGATGCTTGAACGCATATCTGATATGATGGAAAAGGAATTGATCCTTGTAGGTGCAACTGCTGTGGAGGACAAACTGCAGAAAGGGGTACATATCGTTACTTTTTCCATGCCCCGAATAATTATCCCTTTTAAGTTTTAGTCTCAGCTTCCAATGTAATGTCTGTTCTTAGGTGCCTCAATGCATTGATAAGCTGGCCCAAGCTGGTCTTAAGATCTGGGTGCTGACAGGCGATAAGATGGAAACTGCGATTAACATAGGGTTAGACTCTTCCTGATAGAAAGCTGGCTTTGGCTACTGGACTTGACAACTAAAGCTTCTATAATCACTAAGCTCAAATATTTGTTTATATTGTACAGATTTGCTTGTAGTTTGCTTCGACGGGGTATGAAGCAGATTTGCATATCAGCAAATTATGGCAGACTCATTGGCTCAAGATGCCAGAAAGGTAGTTATTTATGGAAAACATATACATAACTCACTCTTGAATTTACTAAAATATAATACTCCTTAATTTTTCCAACTCATCAGGTTGTGAAGGAAACCATTATCATGCAAATTGCCAATGGCTCTCAAATGATCAAACTTGAAAAGGACCCCCATGCTGCATTTGCATTGATTATAGATGGAAAAACTTTAACTTATGCCTTGGAGGATGATATCAAGTATCAATTCTTGAATTTAGCAGTTGATTGTGCATCCGTTATATGCTGCCGTGTCTCTCCTAAGCAGAAGGCTCTGGTACTCAGTTTATCTTTTCCCCTGTGGACTTCTTTTATGCTATTTCAAGTTAGCAGTTGCTCTTTCCTTTCCTTCATGCTCTGTTTACTTCCATTATCAGGTTACAAGATTAGTGAAAGAAGGAACTGGAAAGACCACCTTAGCCATTGGTGATGGTGCAAATGATGTTGGAATGATAATCTTGTATAAGACTTTCAAGAGGCAGACATCGGTGTTGGCATCAGTGGGGTGGAAGGAATGCAGGTTGGTGAAATACTGTACTCACTTCTCCTGTATTACGGAAATGATAGTCTTATACAAGTTTCTCCACCAAACACTGTCAACTGCAGGTTGCTTGGTATTTTTCTCTTTTTTTCTTTTCGAATTTTAAATCCTTTCAAATAATTTAACCGGCATTTGCTACACTATTTGGTTTGTAGAATAAATATTCTTTGCATGAAAGACCTACTAAAGCCTCCAGATTTATTCTTAGGAATGAAAGACATCTGTTCTTTGGAGAAAATTATACGGATTTTGAATCAGATAAGGAAGTCAGTAAATATACTTTGATTAAATTGCTCATAAACAAGAAATAGGACGCTAGGAAGCATCTAAATTTGTTTAAGTAGCTGCCTTTTATTTGTTCATGGCATCGGCCTACATGTAAAATAACTGCAAGCGTTCCTAAAAGTAAACATCACGCATTTTTAATTCCCAGTCTTTAACATGTGATGTGTAGTCAAATTATACATTGTCTCTTGAGTATTGTACCTTCGGGCTGTTTTTCAGTTGTGCCTCCATACCTATTCTTCCATCACCAGTGAGCTTAGAAAATGGAAGACTGGACTAGAAAAGATTGGCAGAGAAGCAGTATAATGGATGACCTTTCTGACAGTTAGGTCTCTGCATGTCGTTTCGGAGACCTGTAACCTAAGATATGGATCTTTAACTCTTGTTACCATTTTCTGCAATATCTTCTTGAAATTACCCCACACTGGACATGAGAGAATGAAAGAACAGCAAGATTATACTGTTTAAGAAAGTAGTTCACCATAACCCGAAAATTAGGAATTGCCATCAGGACATATATACTGATCTACTTGCATGAAACAAGTTGTGTTTAGTTGACAAAATAGTTCTGTGTATTTGCTAGAGCTAACATGATTGAATTTGACAAGCAGCATAGCTGAAATATACTGATGTTACTTTAGCCACGAGGCATTTACTGATTTTAACTGAAGAAAGTCCTGATCCTTAAGGTTTTGCATGTATAGGACGGTATGAATGATGAATGGCTTCATATTAGCCAACATAATAATAAGGTCAATTGCACATCTCAATTCTGACCCATGAAAGAGAGGCTCATGACCAGAATTGAAGGTTCCTCTATTCCAAATCTCCTTCTCCTTCCCTCATATTGATTGTTTGTAGTGATGATCATCTGGGATTATTTTTCAATCCTTCTCTGGGAAGAAAGTGGGTTATCATCAATATGTTCGCCTAGTATTATATTTCAACTTTTATGGCTGTCTTCTTGGACACTTGCCTGTTCAAAGTTGAAATGAAAGACTTTCTGGTCATATTTTGAAAATCAGGATTTCTGTGGATTGTGCATTTAAATTGCTCTGGAAAATCAACCTTTTCCCTGCTCTTTCTTTTATGATATGATGATAAGTCTATTCTATCAAACTTAATATTAATCAGAAGTTTTTTAATGAAATCATACTCACAAGTGCTACCAACTCTGATCAAGGTTTTATTTTTGCCTTTCCTGATAATACTATGACCTTGGTCTTCTTGCTGTACATAAAACTTCTATATTGGTCGAAAAGCATCTAAACAAGCATTTAATTTGAACGTTTTGCAGTTTTCCGCTCCATTTCATCCAACATAATCACACCTCAGGTCTGCTTTTGTTAGAATGTAGAGAATAGTTCATAACAGTCTCAGACAGGAATGTCACATTTAATTGGTTTTGGCTGGAATCGTTGATGATGGCAGTAAATGTCATGTAAATTTACCTATATGTTGTTAAAACTTGAGTATCCAAGAAATCAGTAAATTATGGTGCAAGTATGCTTTGCTTTCAGACGTCATAATCACACTGACTAATTTACTAACTCATTTACAGGCTGTGATGGCAAGTGACTTTTCTATTGCACAGTTCCGGTTTTTGGAGAGACTTTTGGTCGTACATGGCCATTGGTGCTACAAAAGAATTGCCCAGATATGGTATAATTCTGGTAATAATCAAATATTCTTAAAAAATAATTTTGGGCAAATATTTTTGTTACTTATTGAAAGGTTCAATGTTTTTGTCTCATATATATTAATATATATCTGCTAATTTGATTTATTCTTCCATCACTCTTACTGCTTCAAATGTTTCCATTCAGATTTGTTATTTCTTCTACAAGAATATTGCTTTTGGCCTCACTCTGTTCTATTTTGAGGCCTTCACTGGATTTTCTGGACAATCTGTTTACGATGATTGGTATATGATACTATTCAATGTTGTCCTTACTTCATTGCCTGTCATTTCGCTTGGAGTTTTCGAACAGGATGTTTCTTCTGAAGTCTGCTTACAGGTTAGTATTTCAAATATTGTCATCTTCAAGTTGATTATGTGTTCCATCTAATTCAAAATACAGAGCCATGGATTCGTGCTAATGCAAAATTAACTCATTTTGCAGTTTCCTGCACTGTATCAGCAAGGGCCCAAAAATTTGTTCTTTGACTGGTATAGGATATTTGGGTGGATGGGGAACGGTCTCTATACATCACTCATTGTTTTCTTCCTCAACATTATCATCTTTTACGACCAAGCTTTCCGTGCTGGAGGCCAGACTGCTGACATGAGCGCTGTGGGCACAACAATGTTCACTTGCATCATCTGGGCTGTTAACTGCCAGATTGCACTCACAATGAGTCATTTCACATGGATACAGCACTTCCTTGTTTGGGGCAGCATTACTACTTGGTATGTTTTCCTTTTCATCTATGGTGAGTTATCGCCAGTCATCTCTGGGAATGCATACAAAATCTTCGTTGAAGCTCTAGCCCCTGCCCCAATTTATTGGTCTACAACCATCATAGTGACAGTTGCATGCAATCTCCCTTACCTGACTCACATAGCATTCCAAAGATGTTTCAATCCGATGGATCACCATGTTATTCAAGAGATTAAATACTATAAGAAAGATGTCAAGGATCGACATATGTGGAGAAGAGAGCGTTCTAATTGGCATTCTAAAGACTAAAATTGGTTTCACGGCAAGAGTGGATGCAAGAATCAGGCAGTTGAAAGGGAAACTGCAAAAGAAGTATTCATCCTTAGGAGCACGTAGTATCTTGGCCCCATCATAACTGTGTATTTTGTTGCTTCATTTTTTTCCCCTTAGTAGTATAGCTTTTTTTTTTTTTTTTCGGTTGGCCATTTTCAATTTTTCAGTTTGTTATATGGTCGTTTTACTGCTCATTCTTAATATTTTTTTGATGTAGAATAGTATGTACAGTGAGGTCCATTCATTACGTAATAGCTCTTCGGTTGTTGTATGTATGATACAGATAAAAGATGTCATTACGAGTTTATGAAAATAGTCAAATGCATAAACGAATGCATAAAATCACCGGGCTTCTTGTTTTTCTTAAGCAAATGGATAAGTCATACAGGGGCATCGGAAAATTCTTATATAGATTCGATTTACAGTAAGTGGGATAGATTTCTTAGTTCATATTTATTCACATCACCTCCAACTGAAAATTTTTATTTTTAATGAGTTTGAGTAATGTGGATGAATATAGATTAAGAAATCTATTTCATTTACTGTAGACCGAATTCATATAAAAAATTTTCCGGGGCATCAATTACTTGGATATCTGAATCTGCCCAACTAAGTCCCACAGCCGTGTCTGGCCGCCCTAAACCAAAAGAGGAGGAAAGACCCGAATTGGAAAAGAAAAACCCAAGAATTTGGATAAAAGATAGGTGAGAGAAGAGGCAATGATGACCTCTATGGTCCATAAAATTATACTTGCAAATAGAACTAATAGATTTATATCTAGATCCTATTAGTATATTCGGATTTGGTTATTTGTCGGTTTACAGAAGTAAAAATACTCGAATTTATCGGATTTTGTTGAATCTGAATCTAGATTTAGGTCTTAAAATATTTTTTTTAAACTTTTAAATTATTTATATATAAATTTTATTTTTAATTATAAAAAATATTTATTTCAAAATTTATATTTATGAATGAGTTCTGAATAATAAAATATAATTTACATTGATAATTTACAATATATATATATATATATATATGTACATGTATAATAACATTAATTGTATATAATTTTATTATATATCAAATATTTTAATCGGATTCGAGAGCTAGTCGAGTCGATTACTACAATATCCATATCCAATCTGTTACTATTACTATAATAGTTAAACGGATTCAGATCATATTTGAGTAATCATAATTTTTCATGAATTCATATTTGGATAAAGAAATTCGAACCTGGTTGAATCCGAATCTAAACATGACTAATTGACAAGCCTACATAAAATACTAAAATGTGGAATTGCATTTATTTTATATACATAAAATACTAAAATGTGGAATTGCATTTATTTTATACATATTGGATAAACGAGTTCATATCAAGCCGGATCCAAATCTAGACGTGACTGATGACAGACTTAAATAAAATACTAAAATTGTGGAGTTGTATTTCTTTTATACAGGCAGAAAGTGGATAGAACACAACGAAAGTGAGTGGATATGAACACAAAAGAAAATAAACTATGATAGTGAACTTTCTCCCCACACTCCAAAAATAAAAAATAAAAAATAGTAAGTTCAAAAGAGTGGGTAGTTTTTTGCTATTCACTCCGTACTACAGTTGTTGAGATGACTGAAAAGTAAGAGAATGTTATCACTTTTTAATTATCCAATAACTTATAATGAATTATCTCAAAAGAGTTGGTCGCTTTCCTCACAGCTCAAAAGCAAAGAAAGTAAAGTTACCAAAAGAAAAAGAGAGAAAAGACAATTTGTGAATTCAAACGTTTTTTCTAAAGTAACTTTTCATTAAAAAAAATTTTGTCCATTTAATTTAGTTAACATTTTGTTATATGCATAATGATCTCCTCTAAAATAATTCCAAAAGTACTTTTAAAAGGACAAATGAAAATGAAAAAGAAAAGGAGGCCATTATGGTTTAAAATTAAAGTATGTTAACAGCACATGCAAAACTCCATGAGTATCAAGTGCAAGTGCATTATGACAAATTTGAAGGACAAGTTACTTATTTAGGAAAATTTTATAATTTATTTTAAGGAATTATTCTTTTATACTTTAAATATTTTAAAAATTAATAAAATACAAATTTTTAAAATCAATACAATAATTACCTTAAAGGAATTTTAGAATTTCCCTTATTATTTTTTGCAATGGCCCACGTAACCAAATATGACGTCATATTGGCCCCCAAGAAAACACTAAAAACTAAAAAAGTTTCAAAATCGAACTTGTACGATGTCGTTTTGTCACAAGGTTTAGATGTCGTCAAATTTACCAAATAACGTAAAAAAAAATTCCAAATTTACTCCATTTCTTTGAAAGTAACGAATTAAAAACAATTATTAAATTACATTAATTTTAAAAAATAAGTTAAAATGATTAAATTATTTTTTTATATTAATATTTAACTACATAGTCTACTTTATATTAATATCTATTTATATAATTCACTTTCTATTAAAATAATATTAAAGATAAAGGTTAAACAAAATATCATTTAATATTTTTTTTAATTGACAGATAATTTAATACAAGAGAATTTGTTAAAGCAACGGTTCCATTATGGAACTGAGGGGTAAATTGTAGTAATAAATAAAAGGGAAATTTACGATTCCATTGTGGAATCATCCTGTTAGTTTTTAAACTTATACAGTACAAATTTATAAATTACATTGTATGATATTAGGCTTAATTATATTTTGCCCCTATAATTAAGAGACAGTTGTAAATTGCCCCTATATTTATTTTATATATAAATTGCCCCCAAGATTAAATGAAATTAAAATTTTCATTTAAAGGAAGTAATGAAATGTCATAATTGCCCTAAATATTTTTAGTTACACTTTTTGATATTATTTACTAAAATTATTCTATTAAATTTGAAAATGATACTAATAAATTAAATTTATGTAAAATATATATTGATTATATATCAAACTAATATATTTACTCAAATAATGTGATTTTTAAAATACAAAGTGATGAATTAATTATTGATAATTGAGAAAATAAAATAAAAATTAATAAAACTAAAGTAATGTGATTGAATAAATAAAATACTTTAATTTATATATAAAAATAATATTGACGGAACAAATACACGATGAAATGCTAAAAAATAGATGTGAAGAAAAAACATTAAAATAGTAAACTAATTCATACAATTAATATTGAAGGGTAAATTTTTTTTTCAATAATGTTGAATGAAAAAATATTGTTACTTTTGAATGACAAATTGCTTATAAAATAAAATCAAATACCAAAATACAATTTACCCTAATTTATGTTGGTTAAGGTAATTAAAATATTGAGGGCAATTATGATATTTCACTATTTCTTTTAAATGAAAATTTTAACTCAATTTAATTTTGGAAATAATTTGTAGATAAAATAAATATAAGGGATAATTTATAACTATCTCCTAATTATAGGGGGCAAACTGTAATTAAGCTATTACATTATACAAATCTCTAAGATATAAAGGGTACAACGTAAATATAAGAATTTTCCTAAATAAAAATCATAGGTGTAAAAGTCTGCTTCGGTTAGATCAAAGCTCCAAAGGAGATTTTACCCAATTTAACCAGAAAAAAATAAAAAGAAGAATTTTCCTCCTCCTTCAATTAACGCAAAATTAAATGAGTTCTAGGTTTTGTAAATTTCTTCTCCTGCAAAAAAGTTTTTTTTTGGTTTAATTATTTATTTTTGTTAATAATTTTAGATTTTGGGAGTTAGGGTTTGGTTGGATTGTTTTTGAAGCGATATTGAATGGAGCCTCGGGTTGGTAATAAGTTTCGGATGGGTCGGAAAATCGGTAGCGGTTCTTTTGGAGAGATCTATCTTGGTTTGTTTGTTTGTTTTTTTTATTTTTTATAATGCCTTTTGATTTTGTTGCTGATTTTCTAAATTTTATTGATTTTTGTTGTTTTTGGCTGAATTTTATGATTGGGAATTTTAATGTGATTTTTAGGTACTAATATTCAGACTAATGAGGAGGTTGCAATTTATATATCAAGCTCGTGAGTAAATTATTTCTAATTTGGGAATTTTCTTTTTTTTGATTAATTCTGTTTTTTTCAGAATGATCGGATTTAATTTTTTTTTTTTATGTGAATTGGTTGCTAGCTTAGGTTACGAATTATATGTACATGACAATTACATACTTCACATATTCGGGAGAAGTAAATGAGCTGCTGTGATTTGATACGTATAAGTTTCGTTTGTTTATATCTTTGCTTGTTTCCACTATGTTTTTTTGTCAATAATTGGGATGCATCCCTCGTGCGAGGCTAGGACAAGCACAATGCCAAAGGCTTTTGCTATTGGTAACATTTCGATTACTTGTGGAATTCAGTTGTTTTAAGAAGCAAGATTGCTTCTTTTAGTAGAGTTCTTGGATTTTTTCGTAGGGTTTCCTTTCGAATTGAAACACTTGTAGCCAAGCTTCCATTTTTATGGGTTTGGAGTGCTTCAAAACTTAATTAAGCAATTTCATATTTTTATGAGATGCTCTGTAAAAAAATGATTAGGCATTCCTTTTTTTTTTTTGGGAACATGATTGAGGGGGATAGCTGAAATTGGAGTGGCTGAGGGGGTCTGATTATTCAGCTTGTGTTATGTTATAAAATGTCTTAGATTGCTTACACGAAGATGTACTATAGGATCATGAAAGCTTTTGATTCTTGAATTTCATCTGCTTTCTCTTGTATTCAGGAAAATGTCAAGACGAAGCATCCACAGTTATTGTATGAATCAAAGTTGTATAAAATACTTCAGGCAGGAAGTAAGAGCTTTTTCATCATAGTGGTTACTAGTATTGATCTTTTAGGGATCTAATATTTATCAGTTTTACGTCCTTACCAGTGGGCTATTTTTTAAATTTTGGTAGCTGGGATTCCAAGTGTTAGATGGTTCGGAGTTGAAGGAGACTATAATGTCCTTGTGATGGATTTACTAGGGCCTAGTCTTGAAGATTTGTTTAACTTCTGCAGTAGGAAGCTGTCTTTGAAGACTGTTCTTATGTAAATTTACACCTTGCGGATCAGATGGTAATGTAATTGTGTTTTATGTGTTTGTTCAAATTGCCACTGTTTTTCACATTTTCTGTTCTTGTTACACTCTTGACAGATTAATCGGGTTGAATTTGTTCACTCCAAATCTTTCCTGCATCGGGATATTAAACCTGACAACTTCCTTATGGGCTTAGGGAGGCATGCAAATCAGGTGCATATTGATACTTTTTCTCAGACTTCAGCTTATGTATTTTGTATTCTGGTCTCTTTAAATTCATCCTGACATTTAGTCCTTGTAGGTTTATGCCATCGATTTTGGACTTGCTAAGAAGTATAGGGACTCATCTACTCACCAACACATTCCTTATAGGTGAGTTCTCTGGGTCTTGATGCGGTTAATAATGCTCAACCTCAAAAGGCTGTGGTATTAGTTGACTAAGGTGGTTGATTTGCTTTATATGTAACCAATAAATTACCACAAGTTATTGAAAATATTGAACGGTTATCCGTGTCCTTTTCTCCAATAACTTTGTTTTTGGTGATATTTTCTTGTTTTGATTCTATTGTTGTTGAGTTTCAAAAAAGTTACTATCATTTTTCCTTCACATATTAAAAGCTTTAATTATATTTGCCAAGGGAAAATTTTGAAAAGAACTGTTGTGTTTATTTTTGAAACTCATCTCAGCGAAAATTGAGAGACTAACTTATGCCATGCCCCCACATTAACAGGTGGTTTTTCGTTGAAAAACAAAAACCAGAGACTAACCTAATGCTTGTAGTGATCCTTCTTTATGTTAGTGTTTGCTAAGCTTTTTGATTATCATCTTAAATATGCATTTCAGTGTAAGTATAAAATACTTAAGAGGTTTCTGATGTAAATATTGGACCCTAGTACTGAAAATCCAATCTAAATAATTCTGCTCATGTATTGCTAGTTGAACATAAAGGGTCTTGACCTTGCGTTTGAATACGATCACATATGAGTTAGAGAGTTCCTAGTTCTGTAGTTGGGTCATTTCAGAAAATCACCTCCTTCTGTTGGTAGAGCAAGGTGGCTTCTTTAAAGAGCCCTGAGGCCAGGTTGGGTTAATTGACAGATATGAGTCAGCGTACATCTTATTTTCACAAGTTAAAGTTCACTTGATGGTACTATTTGGCTTCATGATGTGTGAAAAATATCAGATGCCTTGATGATGGTCTTATATTTATCACTTTATGTATTAGAATGCTCCAGTATTGATATCTTTTTTCGTAGCACATGAAGTGCAAAGGAACACAGATGGATCATAGCAAAATAAAGAACTTTTGGATTTTAACATCAACCTGTATTAATTTTCCCTCCTTTGCGTAGTTCAGGCAATTAATGCAGTTGATTTATATCTTTAAATGTGAGTAGATTAATAGAATGTTCATAGGAGCCCAAAGGTGCAATAATTAGAATGAGATATAGTGTGAATTTTGAAAGTAAGGTAGAAGGAGAATAATGTAGATGCAAGATTTGCATACAATGGGGTAACAGAAAATTTATGATCGAGTATGTGGCCCAATGGCAAAATTGCTGTAAGGATTTAGGATGGGTATGTGAGGGTTGTTACAGGTGATCCCGGTATGAGATATGGCTATGTTATTTGATCCGAGCTGAGAATGAAAGCGTATGGAAATAATTCAGACCTTTTTGTTGCACTTACTGGCTTAATATGTCAACCATCTTAGATAGGGGTAGTTGAAGATATTTTTTTTGGCTTAGTAAGGATTACCTCTTTAGTTTACTCTCTCTTTGGTTGTTTGAGTGGACAACTCAGTGAAATTGCTCTTTCATTTCTGACTATTTTGATAAGTTCTCTTATAATCTTATTTCACAAATCTAATTTTCATCATCCTGTATTGACTCTGTCTGGATTCTTCATACTCTTCTCAATTGTTGACCTTAATTTCAGCAAATTACTGATACATATGTTATGGTTCATGCTAAATTCAGAGAAAACAAGAATCTGACCGGAACAGCTAGATATGCAAGTATGAATACCCACCTTGGCAGGTTGATTGGTAAGCTTGCTGCTTTTTCTTTGTTTTTGACTTTTCAGGCATCAAATGCTACTCATTCCATTGATCATTTGGTTTCTCTTGATTGTGTTTACTTCTCAGAACAAAGTCGACGGGATGATTTAGAATCACTTGGATACGTTCTTATGTACTTTTTAAGAGGAAGGTATTACTCCATACTTTTTACATTTAATAACTTTACTCCTTTTAGAGGTGTACTCACCTGTGCCAAAATTTGTAGTCTGCCTTGGCAGGGGCTGAAAGCAGGTACAAAGAAACAGAAGTATGAAAAAATCAGCGAAAAGAAAGTTTCAACCTCCATAGAGGTAATTCTTTTGTTTCAGCATCTTGAGACCATAGATTCTTTTTTATTCTATATCTTCTGAAACTAACTGGGAGTATACACTGTCTTGTAGTCTTTATGTCGAGGCTATCCTACAGAGTTTGCATCCTATTTCCATTACTGTCGTTCCCTTAGGTTTGAAGATAAACCAGATTATGAGCTTATCTTAAAAGACTCTTCCGTGACCTTTTTATTCGTGAAGGTTGGACACTACTTCCTTTCTTTAAGTTATATTGATATTGGCAATTTCAAAAAACATTGTGATTTGATGACTCCTGTTGCATTTTGAACTATGGTGTCATTCATTTCCCTTCTCCACCCTCCACTTTTTCTCCAGGGTTTCAATTTGATTATGTGTTTGATTGGACGATCTTAAAATATCAGCAATCGCAGCTTGCAAATCCTCCTTCTCGTGCCCTTGTAAGTGGCATAGAAACTGTGCTTGCATTTGGTTTTGTCTGTAAGACCTAAGTTGATTACCAGATTTTTGGCACAGGGTGCAACTGCTGGAACTAGTTCTGGGATGCAGCATACTACTGCCAATCTTGATCGGCAACAAGGTCCGTCTTTTGCATTTTTCCTGCTACAATTTGTAGTTGTGTTTACCAAGATGCAGTGCTATTTTTGTGTTCATTAATACAAGGTTCATGTAGTGTCTACTTACTGTCTCAAATCTCTTTTTTGTTTTTCCCTCCTTCGACACCATGCTAATGGACCAAGTTAGATACTTGACTTTTGGGAAAGCAGTTTCTCCTGGATCCTCTGTACTTTTGGCATTTTTCCAGCATTCGGAACAATTGTAACCTATGCTTTGCTCTGTAGGTGGTGAAGATGGTAGGCCAACTGGTTGGTCATCTGCTAATCCTGTTCGTAGTCGAAACACTGGAGTGCATTTGAATTCTGGAAGCTTCTCTAGGCAAAAAAATCTTGCTGCAAATGATTCAATCTCTGGTAAAGAGGTCAGTCCCTCGGTTTAATATCTACCCTAAACCCACTCTATCAGGCTTATGTTTTTCTGCTACCGTGTTTTTCTGAATTGAGTTGGTACATGCATTTTGTAGGTTTCTAGTTCTATGTTTCTCCGGTCAAGTGGATCTTCAAAGCGACCTGCTGTCTCTAGTAGTCGTGAACCTGTAATTGTGGGTAACGAATCTGAACCATCACGAACTCGTACAACACGATGCAAGCCCAGGAGTGCATCGTAAAATTTCCAGCACTGCAGAAAGAAGTTCTCCAGTAGTATCATCTGATCAAAAACTCAGTTCTTCTAACATAAAGAATTATGAATCCACCCTGAGGGGTATAGCGGGCCTGAGTTTTGGGAATGAAGAGAGGTTGCACTATTAGCTACTGTCTCTTGTTAAATTCATTCTTACTGCAAATCTTGGTATGATAAGACAAGCATTTGGTTCTTCCGGGCTACTGTTGGGACCTGCTTTCTGCCTAGCTGAGAGTGAAACAGGTAAAATTGGGAATGCAATCCTGACTAAAAAAATATTGAAGAAATGACTGGGTTTATGGAGTGAAGTTTGGATGCATTTTTCAGTTACCTTTGTCAATACACATTTGAGTTGTCTTGGCGTTAGTGTTCACATTTTTTCTTTTTTCTTTGTTTTTCCACCTATTTATGTTTTCACCTACTTTAAGCTTTATGTCAAATATCCCGAGCTACGTTGTAGCCTCGATTGTACTTTGTACATTGGTAAGGTATTTATCGATTTCGGTTAGCTCGTTAATTTTGATACTTTTACTGGGTTGTTCTCGCAGGTCATGGATTAAAGTTTAAAATCCATATCATAGCTGATAGCTTTGCCATGTCCAAAAATATTCCAGTTCTTCACATTTAAAATTTAATCTTAAATGATTTCTGAGCACGTTTGTACAAGGACTAATCTACTGCAGAAATTTGCTTACGGTCAAATAAAATTGTTGAGCTTTAAATGACAAGGACTAATCTACTTGGAGATTTGACAATGTGAATCCATGCAAAATTATTCAACAAAAAGTCATAAGAGAATTCAAACATCCATGGAATTTTTCTGTAATATCCATCTTAAAGAAAATTCTATTAACTTGCAAACAGCGTGCCAAATCCTATGAGATTTTTGACTTTCGAAGGAACTCTGATACGGCTTAATCTGACCGTTTTCTTGTTGACTGACTATATATGATGTTTGGGATGGCTAAGTCGCAGATTGGCTTTACTTGTTTAATTTTCTCTCCGTGTTGTAGTTGAGTTGATATTGACCAACAAAATGCAGCTGCGACTTTTTTTTCAACCCCGGAAGCAAGTGATGTTGGGAGGAAGTTGTACCAGCTGTTGATGTCGTTGCTACACTTTCCTTGAGGTGTCTAATGACGTAGGAATCTGATTTCTGAGATTACACTAGAGAATACTGTACTCCTTTCGATCCATTTTTACAGTCATTTTGAATCGATACATAAAAATTGAACATATCAAATTGAATTGAATCAATTTCATAAAAGATATAATTCAAAATGACTAAATTACCCTTTACGTTAATTTTTCTAACTACATAAATTTTCATCCGTTAATATGACATTAAAAATAAAAGTTGAAAAAAAAAATACTATTTAATACTATACTTTCTTTATTTTTTAAAGTGATAGATAATTTAAACGGATGAGTAATTAATAACTAAAATACAGAAAATATTGAGTCTTGAAAAGGAAGTAATTGTAATCATTTGAAAGTTGAAACAACTCAAAGGAAGGCTGGCGTATTACGATAATTAAAGTCCATTGTTGAACCAACTGAATTTTAACGTCAGAACCTAAAGTGAGTGGTTTCTTCAGGACAGCAAACTTGAAAATGCAAACAGACTTTGAACATGTATGATGTCTATGACACTCCAACTTTGTTACGTATAACAACTCTTCCAAACATACCATATTTTTAACATGCCGCAAATATATGGGACAAATGAATGACTTTAAAAGCTGAAATTAATATTTTCAAAAAAAAAAAAAGGAAAAAAAAAAGAATGAAAAGATAGAAAGTTGAAACTAAAATAGGCCCACAAACTGCATTATAAAGGATATTAATTATTAGCACACTCAATTCTGTTTTATAGTGCTTTCAAACGTTAACCAAGTCAGACCCACACACATAATTATCATTTTGCTTTCTTCCCTTAAATCGTTATCTTGAAGACTTCTTTTTCTTTTCTTTAAAAAAAAAATAGCCAATTCAAATTCATAACTAAAAAGTCATAAAAGTACCAAAAACTTTTACAGTTTAAATTACATTTTAAGTTATTAATAATTCACGAGTAAAATATATTATCGCTTAGAATACACTTTATTATTTCAGAATCTTGAAGATAACTTTGGTGGGTTTTCAAAAGGTTAAATTTTGGTGTACAGTACTATGGTAATACTCAATGAGAACGAAGAGTTATTGTTAATCGATCTACATAGTAATTAATTGGCACTTGAAGTCGACGACGGCATTTAATTAGTAGGGGGCGGTTGGTGAAATCAATGCATTTTATTTGATAAAAAAATTTTCATCTCACTTCTTATATTATTTTCTATCTTCCTACTTAATAAATTATTAATTTTTTTTTAAATATAATTATAAATCTTTATAGACAATTAAGTGATATGATAAAGAATAAAATAAAAAATCTTTAACGCATTTAATTTCAGTGAACCAACCAAAACAAGTATCACAGATTTTTTATCACATTTTTTATTTTACTATCTATTTTATTATTAAATAAATTTTATAAAATAAATCTTAATAATTTATTTGATAACGTGATAGATCTAGAAAATAATACCTAAAACAAAAGATCTGTGGCCAAAACAAGTGAACAATTTCAACAATTACATGACAATAATAGCAAACAGCTCAGTTCGAAATGAATCCACCTCAAAATTGTAAACTTTCTTGTTTTGCTAAACTGAACTCTTAGGGAGAAATTTCCCAGACAGCGGCTTTCAGATGTGGTTGCGTTGAGTTGTACCATGTGCTTTGATGGTTAATAAATTCTAGGATGTACAAGTCCTACTGCACAATGGTACGACCATTAAATGCAATACCAAAACAATAAGCAAACTTCATAATCCCAACAGGTCAAAAAAAAAAAAAAAAAAACACTAATCAATCCATTAGTCAACTGAAAAAAACAAGACAATCCATTTCCTTAGTATTTGATTTAGGATGATCTACATATTCTATGGACTAATATATTGATGTGTATGTAAATTTTTTTTTTTTTTTTCTTTTCCACAATTTAAAACACAGTACTACTATATATGAATGAAAAAAAAAAACCCCAAGAAAGAAAAAAAAAAAAATCAATCACCATAATCCATGAAAAACATCCTTGATCCATCTGAAACTCTTTCTGAGGGAGCCCTTCATTTTTCCCTCAACAGCATAGGCCTTATAGCTCACAACTCTCTTCTTCCTCTGCAATTCTGGATCATTGAAACTCCAACTCCTTGAAGTAGAGGCAACTCTGCTCTTGCTTTTCTTCATCTTCATCTCATTATTATTGAAATCCAAGTTATTATAAGATGGTGGCTGAGGAGGAGGCTGGACATAGGAAGTGCTATAACTTCTTAGCTCATGCATACTAGGTGGACCTGATGTTGCTGATCTGTCCCCATACTGTATCCTTCCTTCCCTTGTTGATTTAGATCTATAATTTTCCATCAAAGAAGAATCAAAGGTAGAAGGGTTTGAAGGGAAAGATATGAATGAGATGATTCCATTTCTTGATCAAGTTGTTGAATGGAGTGATTCTTGGAATTTTATTAAAGTGTAGATGGGATGGCTTTATTTATTATAATCCTAAATGTTTTTTTTTTTTTTTCTTCTTTAATTCTTTAATTATTTTTTTGGTAAAGATATTGTATAATGGAAAGATTTAGGTACATATGATATTTGGCCACACTTGTAAATTTTGTGGTGTGAATTAAATGTTATGAAATCGATGAAATAAGTTGATATAAATAATATTTTATAAAATTTAATATTCATCGTAGAATCTATAAGTGAGATCAAAAATCGAATTTATGATAGTATTTTATATTATTTAAGGGGTGCTGCAAATTAATGACTTTTCTGGATGGCTGTTTCCTTTATTTTAGTACTTTTTTTTAGTTTTCTCAGATTATTGTTTGTAATAATAATAATAATATTTGCATGTTGCATGCCATATGGGACTCTGCCTAGTGTCTGCTGGTAACATGATGAATGGTCAAATTGACGCAAGCAGCCTGTCTCCACGTGTCAGTGTTGACCATTGCGAAGAAATCAATTGAGATTCGAGACTTATTTCTTTTTTAATTTTTTCATTTTACCATTTCCCCCTGATATCTAAGGCGAAATTCTTATACAGATGGATTTTTTAGTTTACATCCATTTATATCATTTTAATTCATTAAAATAAATTTTTTTAAAGTGATGTGAATAAATGTGGATCAAGAGATCTATCTCACTTACCGTAGATCGGATACATATAAGAATTTTCCATTCTAAGGGTGGCAATTTTATATCCTACTCCACAATACAACACAAGATTAACAGATCTAAACGATATTCGAATTTAACTAAATTGTTATCAAATCAACTTGTTATCATATCGTGTAAGTTGATACGACCCGTTTAATCCATGAAAATATCAAGTAATTCAAAGGACATGTTAATTAATTGAAACATTAATAAAAATTTAATACAATAATACACCCTTAAATGATCTATCGACTTATTCGAGTAGATATGTCAACACGGATAATTATGGGTTATTGAATTATTCAGATAAATTACGTAACTTTTATATTAATGTAAAAAATTTAACGAGTTACATGAGGTGTGTTGGTCAATCAATTAACAAACAGATTATAACACAACGCAAAATAATTTTTTATGATACGAACTCGATAAAAATCTAATACAGTAAGTATTCAACACGATCCATTACCACTCAACACAGCACACACATAAAATTTCAATTTCTTTCATGTTACATACATATATAAAGACCTTAAACTGTTACTAAAACATAGTATTATTTTCTTAATATTGATAATCATTAAATAGATCCAACTCTGTCTCGGAAGAAAGGGGGAATCCTACCCTCAACACGGGCGGTTGTCTTGAAACGAAGTACTATTGTTATGGTTATTGAACTTAAGGAAAAATACTCGTAGTGCTTTATATTTTATATTTATATTTTTTTAATTTTTTATATTTAAAATGATATATTGTTATATGTTATTAATTTTACATTTAATAAATATGTTATATTCGATACGCATGTAAATATTTCAGATCAAAATATACACGTAATTGTGTCGAATGACTAAAATGATATGTTTTGAATTTATGAGGGAATGATTGGAGTTGTTAAAATATGGGTGGTAGAGGAAAAACGGCGAGGAAAGGAAACAAAGGTGGTGATAGTAGGTAAAAATTTTGGGATTGTAGTGTGTTACCAATTTTGTCCATGAAAAATGTAACATTCTATACAATCTTGTTGGGAGGTACTGCCCAAGGAAAGAAAAAGGTTACTTCCGGATCAGGAATAATAAATAAAATGAAAACAAGATAAAATCGTATATCAAAACGACTTCTGGCATCACCGGAAGGATCGAAACCACATTCGTAGGCCGACAATTTTTCTAGATAGGCGAACTATTGGAAGCAAATGGAAAAGGAACACCGAGTGGGCTCGCAGCAGCATACCGGAAAAAAAATTCACTTAAACCTCTTTAGGACCATCTCTAACACCAATTGTTGCAAAGAATGGGTTCTTTTTTTCTTCCTTGCAGAGCTTATCCAAAAGCTCCGCGACCGTTTCCCGATCAGCCCCCTCTTTGGGCATGATCTCATGGAGAACGGCCGCCCACGAATATGGTGCACCCTATGCGGTAATAACTCCTCGGCCGCATATGAATATTTTAGGATAAAATATGTCTATAATTTTCTCCAGGAACAAAATTGTATGTTTCGAATTTGTGAAAGATTAAAATATATCATTTTAAATATGAAGAATTAGAAAAGTACAAGTGTAAAATTTGAAAAATTATAAAGATTATTTTCCCTTAAACTAAATGCCCTCAACATGGATACATATATATACTTTTTAAGAAAATAATTTATAAAATCATAAATTTGGAATCATTTATTAAAATCACTCTATATTACAAAATTATAGTGACATTCAGTAGAATTCAACTTCTTATTTAATATGAAAAAAGATGGACCTGCTAACCAAGATAGAAAAGAAAAATAATTTATAAAAAAATTATAAATTTAAAACCACTCCATATAATAAAGTCATAATAAATCACAAATTCTTAATTTTAAATATTAAATTGGATTTCGTTAATTCATTTTTCAAATCTAATAAAAAATCAAATAACTCTATTAATTTGTGTATATATACACTAAGATGAAAAACAAATGTGTCACAAAATCTGTTTAAAAAAAAAAAAACATAAAATTCGTCAAAAATTTTAAAATTAGAAATTAGTAATTAAATATAATTTTATCCCGTAAACTTGATTTGGCAAAAGATTATAAATAAGCGTAATAACTAATGAGATTAAACAATTATCCACTCTATACCGAAAAATCAAAGATACCTAAGAAATGAAGAGGAAAAAAAAAAAAAAAACAAACTACAAAGAGAAACGATGTTGGACAAAATTTGGTGCGTTAAAAAGAATAGCATTTGCAATGGTATACGTGAACCAGGCCGAACCAATACGTTGAGACTTGACCGTGCTGCAAAATAAAGAAGCGTTTAGATTCAGAACAGTCAGACTTGAAGGCTTGAAGTGCAGAAATAGAAAAGTGTATAAGCACTTGATCGGGAGGCCCACCTCAATAGAAAAGGCCAAAATCAGCCTCCTCAAAGGAGATCTCCAACGTTTTGTGGAAGTTCTTCAATAACCACATTGTAGAACTTCTGAATATCAAACAACATTTTGTCATCCTCACTTGTCACGAAATTTATAGCAGCTCCTTTTCTTCCAAAACGTCCACTTCTTCCTATTCGGTGAAGATAATTCTCCGGCTGAGTTGGAAGATCATAATTTATAACAAGAGATACTTGCTGCACGTCAATGCCACGAGCCAAGAGATCAGTGGTGATAAGAACACGAGAAGAACCAGAGCGAAACTCGCGCATGATTATGTCCCGAGTATTCTGATCCATGTCTCCATGTGTAGCTGAGACTGTGTGGTCACGGCTCCCCATTTTATCAGTAAGCCAGTCAACCTTGCGTCGAGTATTCACGAAAATGACACTCGATGAGTGATGGTTAGAGTCTGATAGAGATCACATAAAGTTTCAAGCTTCCACTCTTCCTTTCCGACATTAACATAAAACTGCTTAATACCTTCAAGAGTTAATTCATCACGCTTCACCAAAATTCTAACAGGTTTATTCATAAACTTTCTAGTAAGCTCAAGGGCTTCAGGTGGCATAGTTGCCGAGAAAACTCCAACTTGAACTTTGGAAGGTAGGAGCTGGAAAATGTCATAAATCTGGCAATAATGACCAAACCAAAGGAAAATGTTCAATCCCAACACATCTCATAATCTCAAGATAATGTTGAAGCAAAAACCAAATGTCACAAAATTGAAGAAAACTGACGGTACTTCATCAAAAGAACAGTATAACATCTTACTCGCAGAGCAAAAAACACAATCAAATATGAAGGTACTAAACATTTTAACTATTCTGTTCATCTTAGAAGGTATCAAAATGGGTAGGTGACACATAAACAAAGAGACTCAAAGCACGCACAGATACACAGATATGAAATCACACCATAGTATAAAAATAACACAAAGACAGCAAAGTAGCATCAAGACCACAATATTTAAACTCTAAAACATCCATCACCACTAAAGAGGAATAGTAATTTCACAAGTTATACAACATTCTCCTTCTCCCATCATTACTCAAACTTACCCCACCAAAGACCAAAGACAGAACACCATAACTCCTATGAATATTGGTGATAAAGCAAGAAGAAGTTTCAAGTATCAAGATTTCTAGTTATATATGATACATCTGGTAGACAGCATTGCACAATCTTACAGATCTTATAAACTCAAGCAATTTAGAGGGCTAGATCTGTCTATTCACTTTGATCGGAGTCGTAAATAGTAAACTATGACTATTACCCCCAAATAAAAAAAAATTCGAAAAAAAATCTTGGTTATGCTTTAGTGAAGAATTGAACATGTTGAAATCAGTGGGCAAGTGATATTTGGACATTTTACTCGACAAACGAACTCTAATACATTGATAGTCATCAGAAGTGTCTCCCTAGCAAAATGGATGAACATTCAAAGCTATCACATTCAGCAAATACAAGAGACTCCTATGTATATAACCAAGACTGACATACCTGATCCTTAAAACCACGTGAAAGCATTTCATCTGCTTCATCCAATACGAACATCTTAATGTAATCTGGTCGAAGTGACTGCCTTCGCAGCATGTCAAACACACGACCAGGAGTGCCAACAACCACATGGACTCCAGCTAAAAGAATGCGCTGATCCTCACGAACACTTGTCCCACCTACACAAGCATGAACCTTCACACCAAGATAGTCACCAAGTGCTCGCATAACCTTTTCAATCTGCTGTGCAAGTTCCCGAGTGGGTGCCAGAACCAGGGCTTGGCATTGGACCAAACCATAATCAAGTTGCTGCAAAATTCCTGAACAAAAAGTAGCTGTCTTCCCTGTTCCAGATTGAGCTTGTTGAATAACATCAAGGCCCTTGCAGAATGGGACAATACCCCTTTGCTCAGGATTGCGGAGGGCTTCTCAAAACCTTCAAAGAACAGATAAAACAATTATCATATAACGAATATCTATAACTTTGGACGAATATCTATATCATATAATGAGCAAAAGATCCATTGCATGTGTGTGAAATCCAAAGAGATCCCCAAAATGAGTCCAACACATGAATATCATATGGTACTAGAAAAAACAATTTTTCCATCGTAAGTGCTATGATATGTGCACAAAAATTTAACCATTCATCTTTGCCATAACCAAGGCCATCAAATTGAACACTTCAAAGATAGAATCCACATACCGTAAGCATAAATACCCCTGAGAAGGTTCTCTTGTAAACCCATATTATCAAAAGTATCATAAACCTCATCATAAGATGTAAAGAAATCTTGTCCATCAGCTGACAGCCTGCACCAAACATTCGTCAAGATAGGTTCAATATATTTGATATGTCATGAAATTTCACAAATAATCCTAAGTGTCCCCTAATAATAAAACATCTCCAGGACATGATTTTCCAAATAAGAAAACCAAAACTTACAACTCATTCATCTTTGTGTCGTATTGACGAGCATCAAATTGTGATCCTTCTGCTGCCATGTTTGCTACCTGCTTCACCCATAAGTAAGAATAAATTAAGGGCAAGATGAAGTACAATACCGAGTGGTCAATCAATACAATTTACACAACATGGACTTTGAGTCATACAAAATACATCCTTTCATTTTTTTTTCAAAGGCTGGTGGAAAATGTAACAAAAGAGCCAAACTTGCAAACCATACAACAGGTGTACAAGCATTAAACTTCTGTTTATGTATACGGGGGATTTCAAAAGGCAGGTGGCTGTCTGACATTGAGAACATACGTCCCTCAAGAGGCTCCTTTGCCTTCTCCCCGATGCTATATTAAGCAAAATTCAATAGCAAGGAGAATATTTTATGAAAAAATTTCCTCAAAGGAAAACCAAGATCACATGTCTGATATAATAATCTACAAAAACTGCAAGCAAACAGCCTGTCACGTACAAAAATTTACTACAAGTCAGCTAACACAAACAACTAAAAGTACCTCTAAGGATCATGGTGGCTGATATCTCCGAACAAAGCACGTGAAAGAGGAGGTAAAACAATAACAAATCCAAAAAGGATTTAATTTTTTAGCAAAATACCCTTCTATGAATTAAAATTTATCACTTTCGGACAAATTCCAAAACCCGCCTCTAGCTACAGGGTCCTTGGAGAATACTCCACATAGGTTTGCGGTTTCCTCTGGAAACACTGTTTGTTAATTTTTTTTTTTACAAAAAAAAAAAAAAAAAAAATCAAAAGAACGTATTATACAGACCCATTAACCAAAAAGCTCTAACTTACAACTTAAAATCCAAAATCAAGAAACAAACAACAAATTACACAGTGAATATAAAAAAAAAAAAAAAAACACATCTTTCTGTTAACAATCCCCACCGCTTCCCTCTTACGCCGGCAAGAATATATATATATTTTAAACAAAAAGCAACAAGTACCATTCCCTTTACAGAAACCCATTAACCAAACAACTCTTAACTTACAAAAATCCAAAAATCAAGAAACAAACACCAAATAAATAAAATAAATACTAAAAAAAATCTAAATTACCAAAAAAAGTAGATCCATATTGCTTTAAACTGGGACCAAATACAGGAACAGAAAAATACCTGAAAGTGTGGATTGTTTGTTTGTTTGTTAAGAATAATCAATAATGTAAGTGAGAGAGATTTTGTTGTTTCGCTTGTTTGAACTGAACAAAGTCGCTAGTATGAAATCTGTGTTTGCGACTCTATTGACTACTCCCTCCTTTTATAGTTGCTGGTCTTCAAACCCTTTCGAATCCTAATTATGTGCTTTTCCTTTTCTACCCTTCTCCGCTTTCTACTTATTTATTTATAAGTTGGTTTTGGAATATCTTCCTTTTAATGATAGATACCTAAAAAGTTTACTCCAAAATACAAATTCCTTATTCTTGTTAAATTCTAATAGTATTTTTAGGTAATAAATCAATTTTTTATGAACAACCTTTTTTCAAGTTTTGAATACATTCATACAACTTGTAAAAATAAAATAGTATGAATCAAAAAAATGTCAAATATATAAATACACATAAGAATGTTGTTATTACTATGAGATTGCGATAGTATTTAATATCGAAAATTATTTTATTCGATTCACTTATTTGTCTATTCATATATAAACAATTAAAACTTTAAAATTATTAAGTTATACTACCAATTTCATATTATTTTGTTATCAATTATATTTTGGCAGTAATATATGTATGTAATATTTTGATGACTAAAATGAATGACATATGGCAAATACTATTAAGATATGTAAATATATAAATCTAACTAGAGTATTTTAACTTTTACCAGACTAACGATGATTATAAAATATATTATAAAAGATTATTACTTTTAAGTTTACTTCAATAACGTAATTAACATGGTATTTCTACGTATGTTGACGAATTATTACTACTAATGTTTTAGGAAAACAAGGAAAATGGTATTTTTTGATCAAATATATAAAAATACGGTTTATCCCTTACTTTTTGATTTTTTGAAATAGGTTTTACTTTTTTAAAAAAATATAAAAATAGGGGTCAAACTGAGATCCCCGAAGGCTCATGGATGTAAAAGTAAAAGCACAATCCTTGGCCAAGTATGAATTGCATTATTTAATAAATTATTTGAGTGATGTGGCAAATAATAAAAAATGTGAATAATTTGAGTAAGTGTTTGGATTGTGAATAGTGTAAATAATTTTTTTATTATTTTGATGCATTATTTAATAAATTATTTGAGTGATGTTGCAAATAATAAAAAAATGTGAATAATTTGAGTAAGTGTTTGGATTGTAAATAGTGTAAATAATTTTTTTGTAAATAAGTGTTTCGATAATGTTTTTTTGTACTAAAAGATAAAAAATGTACGTCCAACGAAATTATTAATATCAAAATATAAAATTCCGTTCACTTTCTTTTTCACACCATCAAATCAAGTACTAAAAACCATATACAAACACATAGTTGTCTTCTTGTCGTTTGAAATTCGAATTTTAAAAAATAAGATATACCCATACATGTATGCTAACATCTATTTATTTAATATAAAATAAAAAATATATAATTTAAAAATTACTTAATATTTTTTGTACTAAAAGACAAAATACGTACACAAAATTATTATAAAATTATTAATATCAAAATACATAATTTCGTTCACTTTATTTTTTATACCATCAAATCAAGTATTAAAAACCACATGCAAAGGTAGGTATCACCCGTTCATCGTTTGAAATCCAAATCTTGAAAAACGAAATGTGTTCGTGTGCGTATGCTAAATATGTATTTATTTAATAAAAATAAAAATACAATTTAAAATTTACACTTTTCTGTCTATAGTTTGGATTCTCCAACATAAGTTTGAAAATCCGAATCTTATATACTATTTTATACCCTATTTTCCCGCCCTTAGTTCGGACTGTCCTGAACCTAAGTTCGGAAGTCCGAATCTTGTATATTATTTTAAACTACTCTTTTCCCGGTTATATTTTGCACTTATGAACTTTGGTTCGGAAATCTAAACCTTATATATTATTTTAAACTCTATTTTTCCGCTTATACTTCGAACTTTCTAACCTAAGTTCGGAACATTTCCATTTTTCTTTGTTTGAAAAAAATTCAGACCAATGAATAGTAATGGATAATATAAAAAAATTTAATACTAATATATGTGAATAATATAATACGCGTATAGAGCAATAGTAAATTAATTGATTGAATAGTAATGAATAGTGAAAAAAAATTGAATTATGTAAATAATTAATAGTGAAAGAAAAATTTGAATTGTGTAAATAATAAATAGTATTTTTTTAAAAAAGTAAAAAAAAAATACTAAAATTGCTTTGCTGACTAAACAATTATTTCATAAAAGTATAAATAGTAAAATAAAAATTGATAAAAAAATTGAAAAAAAAAAAAAAACAATCCCAACGAGTTCAGCTCCTTTCAAATATTATTTTAACCAAAAAAGAATTATTTTATTTTAAATGTTTTAATTTAAAATTTTAATAAAATATTAATTATTTTTATCTCTCTTCAATTCTATTAATTATTCAATTAATAATTAATATTGAAATTCTTCTAATAATTTATTATTAATTAAAAAATTTAATAATAATTTTAATCTTAGTTAAACTGACACTGGTAATTTTATTTTTGTACTCGATAGGTGAAATAAAAAAGGGGAAAAAAAGGAAAATACGTGTCAACCAAACGAAGCGAAATTGTACTTTCTCTGCTCCTTTCATACAGACGCACCGGAGATCCGATAGCAGTCAGATTCGCAAGCTGCCAAATAGTAGCCGCCGGTCGGTATTCCTCGTGCTCCGACTCCACGTTCCTCTTTGGCTTCTTCATTTATTTATTTATGTTGTAAAATAATTTTGATTGTCATTTTGAACCAGCTTTTTTTTTTTCAATTTTATTGATATTTCACTGTGAATTATGAACCTCGGGATTGGATTTTTTTTTTTAATCTTCAGATTTTCTGCGTGCTCTGCGGAGAAGGGTCTCTTATAAGCTAGGCTTTTAATCGTAAAGATTCGGGCTTTAATTCTCAATTTGGCTTATATTAATCTTTGAATTTTATTGCTCTGAATGGAATCCAGTTATTCGATTTTGCTGTTAAGTTTGTAACTTGTTTTTTCCGTGATTCCAAGATTTTTTTTTCTGTGGTATAGGGTCATTTTTTATGGGACAATTAGCAATTCCGGAAATTAATTGCTTCCGACATGGTGTGGGTGCAGGATGGGTGTTTTTGTTCGTTATTTGTGTTGAATTCATTTGAAGAATTAAATTTGATTCCTTTGAGCTATGTTTATATTATGTTGTGTGGTACACATGGAGAGTTTTCTTTTCTGTTTATATGCAATTAAGTTGGCTTGAACTGTAATATGTAATTTTTAAGGAACACTTGATTGAGTAATAAAGCGATTTAGGTGGAGTACATTAAACTATCTTAGTTGTTTTCTCACTCAATGAACAAAATTATAGCTCATATTAGTGGTCATGAAATCAATTTTCAATTTTTTTCAGAGTAATTCTGGAAATTGCTTCTTCGAGAGTGCAGCTAGAAGAAGGTCCATTGGAACTGGAACTAAAACATCATGAGCTGCGCATCTCAGATTTTCCGTCACACCAAAAAGGTATAGAAAACATGTGCAACAAGTACCAAATTCTTGGATTGCATTACATAAAGTGATTTTAAAAGTTGGTATAGTAAACATGTGCAACAAGTACCAAATTCTTGGATTGCTTTACATAAAGTGATTTTAAAAGTTTTTTTATGCGCTTTAGACAAGTA
This sequence comes from Cinchona pubescens, assembly GCA_025175665.1. Classification (NCBI taxonomy): domain Eukaryota; kingdom Viridiplantae; phylum Streptophyta; class Magnoliopsida; order Gentianales; family Rubiaceae; genus Cinchona; species Cinchona pubescens. Next base: position 1,929,393 of record JANKKI010000066.1, read on the forward strand.
GTCATGCATAGCCTGATCAACTTTATATTTGAACAGCTTTTACTTATTAAAAGTTGCTGTTACTCGATAAGTGACTGAACTTCTCTGTTCTTGATTATATCTTAACATTCATAATTTCTAATTACCATACAGATCCGTAACACTTCCAACTTAGTACGGCATGACTCTGTGTTTTTGGTTCGCTTGTTTAGTAATGATGCGAGGTTTTGTGCCGAGAAAGGAGATGGTTAAACATTTGGACACTTTTCTCCTGACTTTTGCTATTGTTGAATCCATCACTTAAATACTCCACTTTCTCATACTTGAAGCTGTTTTTCTTAATTATAGATATTTTTGAAATATCGGAAAGCTGATTTTGCATCTTGTAATGAATGTTACCCAGGCACAGCTGGATTTCCGAAGAGTTGTAGAACAGTATTTCCTTCAATGGTAATTTTAGACTTACAGAATCTTTATATTTTTTGTCCATTTTCTTTATAGTTATTGATTTCTTGTGGGTTTATTTGTACTACCTAAATTATCCAAATGAACGTTTGTCCATCAATCACCATTACCGTCTTTCCAAGGTGATTCCATTTACCAAATTTGTCTACTTTCTCTCCTTTTTCTTCACAAGGCTTACTCTATTTTGAATTTGATGTATTACTAGCATGTTTAAATGTATGCAAATGAAAATTTTGTTGATTAATCACTATTTGAATCCTGTTCTGCAGACATCAGTAGTAGGAATCACACAAAGGAAATACTTTAAGCACAGGAAGGAAAATGGATGTTCCTAAGGCTGGCATGTTGTTCAACAGTAGAGCTTCATGGTTTGTTCTGAATTGAGTTTAGATATTCTTATCACATAGTAATCACATACTTATGTTATTTTTTTCTGATGTCAGGTCACAGTTGCAAACTGGAAGAAGTTTTTCAACCGAATCAGGTGAGTTTTTGTGGTTTCATATGAATGGAAAAGGTTGGAAATAAAGCTGCCTCTTTAGGGTTGGTTTTATTCTTAAAAGTATGCTATGTGGTCTAAGTTACTCTTTCACGTCTTATCTTTTCCTCCCAATATAAGCTATGCTAGTTTTTTTTATCCTGGTTCTCCACTCCTGAACCGGTAAAAGGAAAGGAAAAGGAGAGGATTAGAGGTGTTCTGACTCTATCAATTCTATTATTCAGTTATTTGGTTACCAACATTAAAATTATAAATCTATGAGAATTTAGTTATTAGTTTTGTGTTAACAGATCTGGTATTGAGATTTTCTGTCATTACGTATAGAAAACTTCACAAAGGAAGTGTCTGTACCTTATGTAGTGGATTTTATTATTCTGTTTAGGCCTTCTTCCGCATCAAGAGGTTGGAATGCCATCTCTTTCACCTACAATGGCGGAGGTATATACCTTTCTAAAGCTCCTGTATATTACTTTATTCAGAATATAAGCCAGTCATACGATGTTTCCTTTCCAAACATGTAGGGAAATATTGCCAGATGGTTGAAGAAAGAGGGTGACAAAATTTCCCCTGGTGAAGTCCTCTGTGAAGTTGAAACAGTAGGGTCCTGTTGATGTTTTGCATTTTATTAAGCTTTTTTATGATTTGCCTTCTTATTTAGTCTGTCTTTCACATTCCCTTTCTTTAAATCTGCTCTATCATATGTATGAATTATATTTTGATTTTTTAAAATTCATAGGATAAAGCAACGGTTGAGATGGAATGCATGGAGGAGGGATATCTGGCTAAGATTTTGATAAGGGGATGGATCAAGTGGTATAAAAGTTGGTGAGGTATTGTCCTATTCTGTGTGTATATCAGTTTTCTCAATTGTCTTTTTGAACTGTTATTGTTCTTTTTGACCCATGGAGTGATTGAAGGAACCTCACTTTTGACAGATGTAGCCAGTACATAAAAGGAATAATGTTCTTTTTGTTAATCATCTTTAAAAGTTCTTTTTAGTGAATGGTGCCATTTATGTCTTCTGGGAATATAATTTAAACATCCCCAGGTGTCTTTTTCTGTAGTTTGAGAGTGTTTAAGTGTTGCAGAAGTCCATTATTATGCTTCCACTGAACAGCATATCAATTGCAAACTTCCAAATTCAGGAAGGTTTCCAGACCCTACAAAAGAAATATAGGGTTTCTGATGCATCTGAACAATACAGATAATGCAGAGCCATTGTACTCATGCTATGATTCACCATCAACTCAGATTACTGGGCTTCTTGTGTCAAGTATTGATTTTCTGTCCTTTTTTAATATATTCAAAAGATGGGTGTAAGGTCTTCTAGCATATTTTCAGTGATCCAACACCTGTTATCAGCTGCATGTTGATCACAGAACTTTTAGATGGGCAATGTCATGATTGGAACTTTTTCCTTCCACAAAAAGAGTATGTATCTTTTTTGAAACATATGAAATACTATATTATCTGCAGGTGATTGCTATAACCGTTGAAGAAGAGGAAGATGTAACAAAATTTAAAGACTACAAGCCTGCTGCATCAGATTTAGAAACTCCAAAAAAAGAGCCCTCCACTCCATCTCCGCCCAAAGAAGAGGTAGCTAGAGAACCTGTCTCTCCAACAGAGACAAAAATTTCCAAGCCCAGCACAGCTCCTACAGCAGAAGGTCGCATTTTTGCTAGTCCTCTGGCTAGGAAAATTGCTGAGGAGCATAACGTATGTCTTGCTGCTATGCATATTTTGAGCTGTTGCAATTCTGAATTCTCTTTTTGGGTTATAGTTTTCCTGGTTCGAGTTCCTGCCGTGATGCTCCTCAAATTCATGTTCTCTTGGATGCAGGTACCTCTTTTGAACATAAAAGGAACTGGTCCTGATGGAGTCATTGTGAAGGCCGATATTGAAGATTATTTAGGTATTCTTTTTCTGTCTGGAAGATGTGTCTTCATGGTCTCATGCTTGTCGTTTATGAGTTTCGTTATGCGTTTGTTAGAGATTTCTATATAAAAATTTGTGTGGGTTGTCCACACACACACACGCGCACAAAGGGGGGGGGGGAAGAAACAGCGGATTAGTGGTGGTCCTGACCTTGCAAATTGTGCTCCACCTGGATGGATGGACTTAATTAGTTATCATCTTCTTGTTAGCATGATCTTCACATATTCTTCTGCGTTCTGTAGCTTCTCATGAGAAGGAAGCACCTGCTCCCAAGGTTGGCACAGCAACAGCTGCATCTATAGATTATGCTGATATCCCTCATTCTCAAATTAGAAAGGTATTCCCAGGATTTGTCCCTACTAATTATACTTCTAAAGTAGTCTTCAAGGGAGAAGTTTCCATGTGGATCATTGTGTCTTTCTCTTTGGTTTGTTGTAGATCTATGTTTAGTACCCTCTTTTCATTTTGTGCAATTTCTGGTTTTCTGCTAATTGCTGGTACAATCTTGACAGGTAACAGCTTCACGGTTGTTGCTCTCAAAGCAAACAATCCCTCATTATTATCTGACTGTGGATACATGCGTTGAAAAACTTCTGGAGTAAGTGATGATTTTTTCCCCCCCTCTGAATGTTAAATTTGAACAGTTTGTTAATTATTTACTTCTTTTGATGTTGAATTTTCTGCAGATTACGCACTCAGCTCAACTCATTACAAGAAGCTTCAGGCGGGAAAAGGATATCTGTGAATGATCTAGTAATTAAGGTATCAGTTGAAAATGGCTTTCGTGGATCAACAACATTTTAGGCTTAATCAAGCTCTGAAGGAAATAAGACATTATGTTCCTTGTTCAAGACTTCCGAATTTCGTTGGAGGAAAATTCCTCATATTGCACTGATAATTGACCCCCTTCCTCTTCTATCTTTCCCTTGTTTGGGCATGAGTAGGTGGAGTGAATGGGTTGATTGGGTTTGCATTAATGCATGAATCTTTGACAAGCTTGGCCTTCCATATTATGTGTTAGGAACTTAGGAGTTGCATGGTTTGGGAATAATACCATATTTGATGAGTGATCCGTTGTAATGGCTGTTCATTTGATGATCCCATCATTTCCATATATTCCAGCCAACACAAAAAAATAGCAACTTTGACCCTGCAGTGTTGGCTTTCTATCAGCTGGCTGTGGATGACTATTCCACTGGTTGTCTCATCTTGTTTTACCTGCTAATCTAGTACAACCGCTGGGAGATGGCCAAAAGCATCACTGCAGGGACTGCCACTGTCATCCATATCCTTTTCCTTTAAGACATTTTGTTTGTTTGCTAAATTTGCTGGATATCTTATCCTTTATTTAGTATTAAACATCTAAAATTAGTGCATGGAAGATATAAGCAAAATTTTTGGTGGATGATTATTCTGCATCATCCAACCCTCAAAATAAATGAGGCTTCAGTTGACTTAATATGCTAAGCTTCTCAGCTGAATTGCTATTGATTTTTTTATGTAGGCTGCTGCTTTGGCTCTTCGGAAAGTTCCTCAATGTAACAGCTCATGGACCAACGACTACATTCGTCAGTAAGTGTGAATGCACATTTTTCATATAATTGGCAAATGCTACAAAATATATTGTTTTTCTTAAAATTGATCTGTCTTTTGGGTTGGCACATGCAGGTATCACAATGTGAATATTAATGTTGCAGTGCAGACAGATAATGGATTATATGTTCCTGTGATAAGGGTATGTCAATTTCTTGGTTTTTGCATTGGCTCTATTACAGAACGGAAAATTTTGGTGCTTCACATTTTGATGGTTATGTGTAGGATGCTGACAAGAAAGGCTTATCCAAAATTGCTGACGAAGTTAAACATCTGGCCCAGAAGGCAAAAGAAAACAGCTCTGAAACCAGAAGATTATGAGGTCTTTGAGTTTTCAGAAAATATAAACATCTCGGGTGTTGAGTGAGTACTGATGATTTTTACACACATGCACTCTGCTTGCAGGGAGGCACATTTACAGTGTCAAATTTAGGAGGCCCATTTGGCATCAAGCAATTTTGTGCCATAATCAATCCTCCTCAGGCGGGAATTTTAGCAGTAGGGTCTGGTAAGAAGGAATCTGGCTACAGTTTTTGCCTCTGAATGGTTATCTTGATCCTCATATTTAAATTTGTTCTTGGGCAGCTGAAAAGAGGGTCGTGCCAGGCACGGGCCCTGACCAGTTCAAGTTTGCTTCTTTCATGTCCGTGACATTGAGCTGTGATCATAGGGTTATTGATGGTAAGTCCCTGGTATTGACCCGTAATGTGTTTACATTTTCCATTTTGGATGCACACTGTAGGTTGAAACTCTTATACGTTCGATTTAGCTTTGCTAGTACTTACCCAAAGAGAATTGGCCAATTACATTCGGTGTTTAGGTGCAATTGGAGCAGAATGGCTGAAAGCTTTCAAAGGCTACATTGAAAATCCAGAGTCTATGTTGCTTTAAATTGGTGGACATTTATTCTTTGTGCGAGTAAGACAGCCTATTGAGGCATTTGATGCTGATGAGTGGAGAGAGAGTATGGGATCCTCTTACCTTTCCAAAATTTTCCATCTTTTTGTGATTGAGTTGAACGAGGGACTCCGTGTAACCATAATTGATTTGAGTTTTTTTTTGTCTTTTGCTTGATTGTATCTCTCATCTACTTATCTTCCAAAGGATCATGAGAGGAAGATAATTTTGAAAATAATGAAGCTCTAGGGGTACGCCATGGACCTAATTTGCTAATGTAGATAGCAAAAACTCATTGCTCCTGACATAATCATTGTTGCATTCAAATAATAAAATTCCATCATTCAGAGTGACTGCACCATGGGAATGCTGTGTATTACTGTTTGTACAGATGTAACGGATTAATGAAGTTTAAGAAAGTTTTCTTCTAGTACACGTTTAGATTCAGTTGAATGAGTAAAAGATCGATATTGGAAGTATGAGAACCTATCAGAAGACAGACACATGCAAATAGTACATAATGAAAGATAAGAAGTTATTCCAAGGCTCTACTAACTGGGAAAAGAAGAGATATAGTGTTGTTTCACTAGCTTCTTAAAGTTTTTGATTTGATACTTCGAATAGTAGTCTTTAGAATTTGATGCCAAAGCCAATTATTTTCAAATCTCTGAATAGGATTCAGTAATAGGACTTGTGTGTCGAACAGCAAATGTGATCTGAAAAATGGATTCTGCAGTAAACAAATGTATGTCATTACTTATTTTACGAGATCAATATCTAAACGAAGTTCCTACTTTGTTGAGGACGCTGTTTAAGGCTTTCCATCTTATCTTCGTTCCTTGGCTATGGCTTTCGGGAAGGTTCAATATGTGCCTGCAGACTCAGGATGCAGACTCACGACATCTATACAACATGTATTCAATATCCACCAAATGAATTCTAGTAGTTTCTAACAGACAATCATGTGTCATAATACCTCACAGAATATAAGTTCACCAACTACGGTTATAAATGTTCCATTCACCCCATAATGGTTTTTAATTGGCAATCGCATTCTATTATTAGTCGACCAAGAACAAATCAAAGCCACATACTTGTCAACTCGGTTCACCCATAATGGTTTTCACATTGGCAACCGCATTCCATAATTAGTTAACCAAGAACAATTCCAAGCCACATAATTGTTAACTCGATTTAACCAGGCAGACGAATAAAAGTAACTCATCAGAAAAGAAGCCAACAAGCTACCGGAAACATAAACTTTAGACAAGATATCTGCAAAAATTCTTTTAGTTGCCAAAAGAAACGAATCCTTTCTATCAATGCAATGATAGAGCTATAAGATCATGCAAAGAAATCACCTAGGAGTATAAAACAAAATCAAACACTTCTCCTATCGATATCCTTCCTAATAACTTTATGACACGAACATAGGGAGTCAAGTGGCACTTGTTCATTAGAATTCCAAGAACTCAGAAGAAACATGATCAGCAAACATGCCAAACTCTGCAGTGTAAATATCAAACAATATCACTCTCCTAACCTTTCTTAGCTACAAAACTCCTAACAATATCTTTCTCCTGACCTTTCTTAGCTACAAAACTCCTTGTTGAGCTTCAGTCACGTCAAATAGCTTCATGTTCTGGTTTTATCGTGTTATTCCATCCCATATTCCCACACTACAAAATTATGAAATAAAATTCAACCAAATTAAAAAGAATATTAAACTACCTCGGTGAGCATCATGCAATAGATATATACCTTATTTTCTGAAATTCTTTTAGAAGGGGAGGACGACGGGAATGGGAGCAACATGAATCGCTCTCTTGTTATAATACAAGGAAACAATACATAATGTAGTTATAACTCCAAGCTCTTACAGACATGTCCGTCAAATGAAACAATTTCTTCTTTTTGTAAACAGTTTTATACCCTAATTTATCAGCTGCCCAAAAAAATTTATATACCGCTTAAGTGTATAAGGTTATTATCTCTAATTCCTACATTGTACATGCAATCATCAAACTGAAACACCTAAACACAACAATGATATTGCATGATAAGATTGAAAGAACAAAAAACGAAAAACATAAAAAAATAACTATTTTGCATGAATAAGAAAGAGATAAGCTTGCAAGCCATCATCAACGGAAATGCAAGTAATCCTAAATGATTATAGAACTTGTCACCAATTTGTCCATTACACCACAGAACATTTTTTCAGACAAAAACCTCCAATAAAAATCTCTCACACTAACAAGATCAATAATTCATACTACCAACAATGCTCAAGTTGAAATCCAACCAGAAAATACATCAATATCTACTTTACTACACTATCAAATCACGAATAGCAATGCAACATATTAAAAACGATTTTTCTGAAAACTCAAAGAGCTAAGCATTCACACGGCTTGCATTTAGAAATCTCTTAGCAAGTCCTTTCAATCTCGATACGAATACCTGTAGCCAACACATGTCATGAAGTATCCATCTCCCAGGACTACTAAAATACTAATATTATTCACGAGTTCATGAAAGTACGTCTGAATCAGAATCATAATCCATTCTGAGAACAAATTTGAAAATCAACAAATAAAGCATGCAGCTTTCCTGCTTATAACATCATATTACCACTGAATGGTCTATGAGAAGCCACATTCTCAACATATCACCAAAATTTTAGAGTTGGAAGTAACAAGGTACTTCAAAAAATATGCTCAAATAAGCCCATATGACTACAAACTAGCCCGTAGAAGAAGAATACCAAAAAAAAAAAGGCAACTAAATTGGCACGTATCGCTTCAAAGCCTGTTTTCTGCTTAACCGCCAACCCAACAAGCACACCTCCAATAGCTCCCGCTATGCCGCCGACCTCGGCCCTGCCGCCGCCTTGTAAAGCGCCCCAGTCCCTAAACCAGCCACCACGCTGTTGATGACATCATCAGTATCCCTCAGATACACCATGCCGCTCTCCATCCCTCCATACATCAACCCAAGAATTCCGGTCCGGTTTCCAATTCTCCGACCAGTATGACCCGACGAGTTGAGAATCCGATTAATCCTCAGCTTAAGCGTATCACCATGCTCCGACGCCTTAACCCCTTCAAAAAATCCCTTAGCTGCTCCGGATCCGGCTCCGGCGAGGTATCCAATACCGGTCCAATAAGTAAGATTCTCACCCCAAGAACGGCGTTGCGCGACGGCTTCTTCTTGGAAGAGGAATTCGGCAGAAGTTGGGAGACGGTAGAGGGCTATTTGGATTGGAACTTTTAAATCTTGATATGGATTGTAAAGTTTACCCCCGCTGGTGTTGTTCTCTTTGTCGTCGTTGAAATTTGGAGCTCGAGGCTGATAAGCCATGAATTTTTTTCTTTTTTTTTTTCTGGTTAATTGTTCTCTCTCTTCGGGAAAACTAGGTTTCCGGCGAGCGGAGGAAGAGGGATTCTCAGACGAAGAGAGGAAAATGATTCCCAGCAGCGGCGGACACAGAAGTTTGTGTGCCAACGGTGCCTTTGAGAAAAAAGTAATGGAGAGAAAAAATCGGGCCGGTTTAGGAGATTTTTCAATGTCTGGTCGGCGTGACGACGGACCGGTTCGTTCTAGAAGTTTAATGTACCGGGTGAAATTGTAATTTTCTTTTTTTTCAAACGAAATTGTATTGAATATTCGCACAAAATTGGGATATTTTGTTTAATTGTTTGATTGAGCATTATACCAATTATTTGGGAATAAAAATACTAAAAAATAATCATTTTAATTATTTCTTACTTAGGTGTAAAATTTTCTTTAACATTTTTTTTTTCACTTTTCATTGAAACTCTTATTTTCTTGGTTATCACACACTCTTAATATTCTATTTATTTGGTGCTTGAGAATTTCTTTTTCCTCGTGGTCCAAGAGTAACTCATCATGTTTGTGGTAACTAACAGCTCAATAAACCATTGGTTGGTGATTAATTAGTGAGAAAAGTACACTTAATTTGTGTATAAAATAAAAGAAAAATGTGAATGTTATAAAAGTTAAATACATACGAAGATTTTAAAAAATATATATATGGAATTGAGTGAGTAAGAGAGAAACAAATATAGAAGACTAGATTATATGTAGTGTTATTCATCATATAATGCATGTATTTATAATAATACAATGATCCATAAGTACGTAATGTAAATAATATAAATTGCATTTCTACTACAACTTATTAAAATTAAAATATATATATATATATAGTATCCACAAATTATAGAATTTATAACAATGGAAGTTATATTAATGTTTTTTTTTAAATTTTGAATCTCCTTAAAATTAGGAGGAAATCAAAATGAGAGACCACCATACCAAATTGACTATCCCTTAATATATATATATATAGTAAGATAAGATAAAATAAAATAAGAGAAACCCAAAGAGAAAAATTACTATACCAAGTTGGCTCTGACTCTCTCATTTTATATATAATAAGATAAGGTAACAAAACCTGTATAAATTTGAATTAAACAAGAAATAAATAAAAATAAATGATATAAATAACTGTTTATAATACACATTACTATTCTTAAAATTTCTTACATATATTAAATCCATATCATAATACTGCTAATTCGTTGATTCAAAAAATTTCACATTAATTTGTATCACATTATTATGTCCCAAATGAATGATGTAAAACCTCCTGAACCAAGGAATTTATAGCATGCAAGACTTTCCCCCCGATTCCCATTCGCATTCCTGCTGTAAACCCAACAGCGTATTATAACATTGATGTTAGATGAAAACGACAGTCGTAGAATCTGAATGGTTGATTAAACTTGCTAAGTACAAAACAGGGCTGCTTCTGCTTCAATTCTTGCCCAGGAGAAGCTTTAAAAAGAAGAAAATGTCGTCTTCCTCTTCTTCTTCTACAGCATGCTTCGTGAATCCACCACTATCATCATTAACAACCGTTTGTCAGAGTTACATATATACCCCTCGAATCTCTAACGTTAGACATGGACTATCACTTTCCACTCAATTCGATAAACAAGATGATAAGGTTGTTGAACACTATTACACCAGAAAGTCCCTGCATTTTTGGGACAAATTCTACAAACGCCACAAGAACAAGGTCACCCCTTCACTTTATTGTATCGAACTACTATTTCTCCAGCTTGTTTTTCCTTAAAGATTCATACTTTATTGCATATCCGAGTAGATAAAGTGTTGTACTGTGTACAGTTTTTTAAGGATAGGCATTACTTGGAGAAGGATTGGGGAAAATATTTTTGTGAAAATGATGCAAAATCACATCAACCAAATGGGAAGGTTGTCTTGGAGGTAATTTTGATGACCCTTTATTTGACTTTGCGATTTTGATCACCCCTTTTCTTTTCTTTTTTTAAGCTGATTGGTGGTCATTTGTTTACTGTGATTTCTTGATGCCAATGAAAGGTGGGTTGTGGAGCTGGGAATACGATCTTTCCACTGGTTGCTGCATATCCTAAACTTTTCGTTCACGCTTGTGACTTCTCCTCCCAAGCTGTTAGTCTTGTTAAGGTTTGTTTACTTAAGTTTTTTAATCTGAATTTGTAATATGATAATCAGAATTATTATGATGTAGAATCATGTTAAGATAATTTCACCAAAATTAGCCAATATTACATGGTTGTTTGCGGATATTGATCAATATATTCTCCTTACAAAATGATGCATAGTCTTAAAGACAGCTTATAATGTTACCTTTGCTGTCAATGAATAATCACAAAACATACTGAATTGGTTGGGATGGTGTGCATAACTCTGGTTATTCTACTGTGTGCAGTCACATGCCAGTTTCAGTGATGATCGCATAGATGCCTTTGTCTGTGATGTTGCAAAAGATGACCTCTGCGTTAAAATCAAACCATCTTCTGTTGATGTTGTTACTTTGGTGAGGTGGCCATAGGCCTAATGTCCCTGTTTTGGTGACTGGTTAGAGCATAATTTTCTTACATAATCTCCAGCATTGCATCTATATAGTTTATGCAATTTGTTTTTATCAGTGCTTATTAAGACAACATCTAGATGAAAGTAGATACATATTTGAATATTAAAAGAGATGCTGATACAAGTAACTAACTAACCCTTAAGCAGATTTTTGTGTTGTCTGCAGTTTCACCAAATAATATGCCTTTGGTGCTGCAGAATCTTAAAGGAGTACTAAAGGTAGCTTAGGATCTTTTTGTTTTTCTTCCTCATTTTTCTTTGTCTTTATTGTTCACTAGTAATTGTTTGTGGTTTTCCACTTCATCTCGTGGATATCTCATTTTGCAGCCCCAAGTGGTCACATTCTTTTACGAGATTATGCTTTTGGAGACTCTTCCCAGGTGACTTCTTCTCTTCCTGCATTTTTCTTATACTGCTCTTCAACATTATTGCATTTATCAATGATGCTAAAGCAACATTTTCGTGTTTCGACAAGAGCAACCAGTGTTTCTCGACGCTACAATCAACGTTACAAAAGCTGTAGTTTCTTGCTAAAGTTATACCAAATTGGAAACATGTGAATGATAACAGGGAATATACTAGTGTCTTTCTTTCATGGTCCTCTCCTACAGTATTGGTTAGACACTCTTTTTTTGTAGCATGTTTCCAAGCTCTAGTTTGCCAACAAAATTCTTGGACTATTTCATTTTTTCAGGTGAAATTACAGAGTAGAGATCAAATAATTAGTGAGAACTTTTACCATCCGTGGAGATGGTACTGTAAGTACTCTCCGAAATTGGATATGAAATGCACATTGTGTTTGTCTTTCCAATCTCTTTGCATAGATCCTGCTGAGCATCCATGTTTCGTCAGTGCTCATTTTATTTCTCAGAGGATTTCTTATCATCCTTGTTTGAAAGTGCTGGCTTCAAAATTGTGGATGTCAATACATATTGCAGACAAATGGAGAATCATTCAAAGAATATTACCATGTGCAGGTATATCCATGTTCTTTTAGCTTTTTCAAGCACTTTAAATATTCTTTTGCCCATGTCAGCGCTTATATATGTATATGTTTGTGGGCATGTTAACTTCTTCTAGTTTAGAGGCCTAGTAAGTATTATAACATTTATTGTACATTAATCTTCTGATGCACACTGCACACACACAGTGTTGCTGTTCAATCTGCATGGATACCATGGATTTCATTTCTATGAATTTCCCCTTTCTTTTGCCATTTACGAGAACTTCAGCTTTATTACATAAAGAAACAATTTTTTGATGGCATTGTTCTATGATTTTCTTCTGAATTTGGTGTCTTTTCCTTAATCATAATTTTACTTTTGTGGTTAGGCGTTGGGGTACGTGCTGTTTTCAGCCAGGTCTGATCGCAAATTTTTTATGATCCTTGATGAGTCAGGAGTGATTTGAAATCTACAGTTGAATGACATCAGTCAGCTCTGCAGCGGGTACTTGATTTCTTCATCCGTTTGTGGAATCTATATTGCCAACAGTGAGTTACCTGCTGCCCTATGGCCTAAAAGGGTTTTGCGTAGTGATAATGGCAGGAAGTTCATACGAATCTTTGACCTCCTATCTTTTCCAATATTGCTCGCTGTTTTATGCTGGAAGCTGCACATTAATTTGTTGGCGGCCAACTCTTGATTACTTTGTTTGCACAGCTGAAGACAAGGGTTAATTTCACTTCAACCCCTTCCGGCTCACTATTACTTTAGTCCCTAATGTTATTTTTTAGGTATTTAATTCCTTCCGTTAAATTCAACTCAACATTCATTCTCCTTCTCACAAAAATACCCTTATTATCTCTTCTTTGTTTTATTTTTTTTTTTCATTTTTACTTGTATTATTCATTTTTTTTTCCTCTATCCCTATTTTGTTGACATAATTCAATAATTTTTTATCATTCATCACCATGCTAAATTTCGTCAAACTCTCTTTTACACATGAAAAGAAATATAATATTTAGGTGTCATGGAATGAGGGTGGCAATGTCATTTTAGGTAAAAAAAAATCTAACACTGTTAGCTTTGATCGTTAGTCCAGGGACTTGAGTGCCTAAAAGATAATGTTAGGGACTAAAGTGATAATAACCCTGAATATTAAGGGGGTAAAGTGATATTAACCCTGATGACAATAACATAAATCTTTCATCAGGTTTGATGAAGGAAACTTCTGCAGTTTACCTTACTTGACTGGATATGAGAAGCTCATACAATGACAGGGGAAATTCTTATATGGACCGGGTCCATGGCATAGTGCTATGATCCCTTGGTCCAAAAATCTCCACAACATCCCACATCACTTGACATCACCCCAAGTGGATGATGCGGAGCTTTCTGAACTAAGGGGTCCATGGCATGGTCTATACAAGAATTCCCCCAAGGATGGGTACTGTGCTACTGAAACTATCTTTTTGCTCACTTGTAAATATTTTCATGTAATTGTTGTTGACAATTTACAACGTGCAAGATTTGAAAGAAATTTCCATTGACAATCTACATTGTCATTCATTTTAACTTTTACCTAGAAAAGGAAATATTCATGTGTGGATTGATTCATGTTAACTACTTAAAGAAGTTGCTGATGGAGGTATACTTGCAATAATCTTGTGAGAACTAAATCACAATATCTTGATATTAGTCTCATAAACCCCAAAGGGGTAGAGAAAATAGCCAAGACTTGGATTTTATCACTCAGAATAAATCAGTAACTTGTTCTAAGAGGCCTAGACTAGAGGGACCCTGTCCTGCATTTAAAAAAATAATAATAATACTACTAGGCAACATGCCCAAGGCTGATCTGATCTACAAATAATTATTAGGTAGACAGTGCTTTTGAAGCACTAGTTCAGAAGATTCTCTTAAGGTTACAGTTGAGCTGCTGCCACTTCTGAAGTGTATCTGTGTTGATCTTCCATTTTGGTATCAGAATAGATGCTGCTTGCATCCTGGTTAAACACAAATATGAAAGCAGAGCATTAATGAATGTAATCTGAAGAAAGTTGTTATCTGTGGCCAGTTTTACCTTTTATTCCGACAAGATTTCAACTGCTTCACAATACACATTTATTATTCTGTTTCCACAACACGAAATTGAATGTATGCATCCATTCAAAAAATTTCTTGTAACTACTTTCTTTACTGCCATAAGCTTGGTTTCTTTTCATCTTTGACCCCATTGTTTGTATTATAAGCAAATCACCCCCAACAGTAAATGAAAGGTAGAACATGAAAGTAGGCAAGGCCCTATGAATTTCGATAGCTGTATTTCAGAGCATTGACATAAGGATTTAAGCTTTCATAAAGTGTCGGGGTGATTGCTTACTAACCTGACTGAGAGACATGCTTTCTTGGGAAATTTAGGTTTTGAAGAATGGCTTCATTAAGTTTCCCATTCCCACCTCTGGCTTCAGCATCTGATCCAAGATCTCTGAGTCTTTCCAATTCAGGCAATATGACTGAGCCAAGGTCTGGCCTGTCTCTCCTCCGTAGTTCACAACATTGTAAAGCTAGTTTTGCAAACGATAAAGCTTCCTCAACTGGCCAATAGGACACTTTAGGATCCAGTGTCTCTGAAAATGTTCCGTGCTCTATTGCCTCTTCAACATGATATGTCAGACCCATGGCAGGCTTTGCTGTAATGATTTGAAGCAGCATTACACCCAAAGAATAAATGTCTGATTTGGTCCCTAGCATCCCAGTTTGTTGATACTCTGGATCAATATAGCAAAATGTACCAGCTGCTGCAGTCATGTGATATTGAGTAACACTATCAGCCGCAGATGGTGGAACTAGCCTGGACAAGCCAACATCACCAATCTTGCTCATGTAGTTTCGGTCTAAGAGAATATTGGCAGGTTTAGAATATAAGAGGTCGCGGTGGACAAGGGGCTCTGGTCTTGTTTGGTGGAGGAAGAGAAGGGCTGTGGCTATCTCAGCAGCTATTCTGAAACGGACTGTCCACGGTAGTGGGCTGCTGCCATTTTTGCAGAAAAGCCGGTCTTCTAAGCTTCCATTTTCCATATATTCGTAAACAAGGCACCCATACTCGGGGCAGGCATCTAAAAGGAGAACCATGTTTGGATGTCTCATATGGCTTAGCACCTCAACCTGCATAGCGAGCAATATTGGAAAAGATAGGAGGTCAAAGAGAGGTTGGAGACTGGCTCTACAGTAACAGCGGGAAGACCTGACTTAGCAAGCAGGTTCACTGCCTAAAGCGATTTCTCATCAGATGATCAGATTCAAAGGTTAGATTGAGTAACCTACATTTTTGTATTTCTTTATTTACTGTAAACTAGACAGAGATTTATCAAGTAACCCTCTTTATGCATTTCGCAAACTAGTATGTGGAGGGTTATGCATGTTATCCAACATTTCAAATAGTTTAGTACATAGAAACTATGAGAGTTCTTGTAAACTTCCAGAAATTTACATAGAAAAGGATGATCTGATTCGTGCAGATCTTCTGGATATGAACTTCTATATGTTTCAATCTGTTTGGAAGCAAAAGAAAAAAAAAATTTGAAGTACCTCTCTTTTGAATTGCTTTTTCCCTTGTGAAATGTCCGACCTCAACACCTTTCTCTTCTGAATGAGAGAAATAATTTGTTGCAATTTCAATTTCTTCAATATCATATTTTCTATAACTCTTATACAGCATGCCAATGCATCCATAAGAGACTTCTTCTCTCCTGCCTCACGCAGGAATTTCATTTCTGCATGCTTTCTCTTTTGGGACTCCAATTCTGCGAGACGTTGTGCCATTTGTGCAGCTTCAATAGCCACCTTGCACTTATGCCTCTCCATCTCCACCATAATCAATCCAACCTCTTGGCTTTTCTTGCATTCTTCTATTCTGCGTGCCTCGTCTGAATCTTCCATTCATCAACGAAATTGCCTGGGGACAGAAACAAGTTATCCATAAACAACGTTATTCTCTTTTTATGACAACAACATTAAAATATCTATACTTTGAACTCAGAATTTTACCTTCTCTTTATCTGTCAGACTATGCATAAACAACAACATTTTCTCCTCATATGACAGTAATATTTAAATATCAGTAGTTTGAACTCAGATTTTTACCTTCTCTTTAGCTGTCGGTGCTTCTTTGCAAGCTGAGTTGTACATCTCCATTGTTTGCTTCAATTCCTGTTTTAATCTCCTCATTTCCTCCTCTAGTTCTGGCTGGAATACAATGCATTTTAAGGACTGTAAAGTCTGTTTCAAATCCCCATTTTTATGGTTTGTTCTGATTGTAGTTTTAAGCTATACCAGTTTAATTCTGCTATTTTCTCAACATAAGCAATCATTAAAATACATGTAATCTATGTTTTGTCATGTAGCTCGTTACTGAGTCAACTCAGATAATATAGAGACATGGCATACCACAGAATTTGCAAGTCTACTTTAGGAATGCTGAAGATTCAAAAACCACTCAAGGACTTGTTCTGGTGACAAACACAAGTAAAATTCAGGTATCCATGATAACTTAATTTGACAGTTGAGATCTATTTCCTCCTTGCTATTGAAATTTCTTGTTTTAACTTACTGTGCATTGTGAAGAGAAAGAGGTCCTAGAAGCATCTGATGTACGCGACTGGTCTAGAAGCTCAAAGGACATGTTAGATGATTGAAAACTTAGTGGATCTGAGCGATCACTTGAGTCAGAGAGGGAATGCGATGAACTTCCTTGACTTTGAAGATGGAGATTTGAATTGTACCCTAAGAACGGGGGTGATGGTATCTTGATACCCGGGTTTCTGTTGTAGGGACAGATTTGCATGAAATTTGTGGCTTTAGGAACTGACTTATGAGGTGGAGTATTCTTGCTGTTGAGTTGCCTGTCCCATGGAGCTGCATGCACCAAATCAGAACTCATCCACTGCTCAATGGATGCTGAGGCGAAGAATTTGTGTGGTTAGATGCCTTGTCCCACAGCATTCCCTGAGCAAGTTCACCACCATTTCTTGCTGAATATTGAGGCGAATGATTCCTGCTCTGCCCCTGCTTGAAGTCATTGTCATGAACTCACTACTCTTATCAGAAAATATTGCTGGGCTACCTCCATCTGTGGATAATCTATCAGAGATTGAACTTCTCCAGCTCCGCTGGCTAAAAGACACAAACAATAAAAAACCAAAACCCTGTTGCCATCAAAGGTCGTCTAAATGCAAATTTTGTACAATATCAACAGTTTATCCCTCAGCTAGATGAACATTTTATATCTGCATATATATATATATATATATATATATACCTGATCTCTTATAGACTGCATAGATGTGTATAAGCATCAACATAGTATTGTGATAGAATTTGTGTGACTAACCAATTAAGTTGGTCAAGATCCAGGGCATCTGCTGAATATCCTAATTGAAGTTGTTGCCTATAGCTAATTTGACAGCTTGAGCTTTTGCCTTTGATACAACATACACTGTACAAAAATCCGGTACGGATTTGATCAAACTAGCATCAATATCTTGATATTTGAATGCCCTGTCAGAGAGAACAAAAATGTGAGTTCTTCATCGAGTAATAGAGGGAAAAATAGAAAAGAAAAGCAGCAATGCGGTACGTATTTCTTTCCTCGTGTTTTTCTGACACTCGACTTTGAAAGAAAGTATTACTGCAGCTAGTCAAGTTCTTCACCTAAATATAAGGCACATGCTGATGATGAAACAACTTAGCATTAAGAAGCAATATGTAAAACACAAGTTATAGCTGCGTGCTGCAGTCAATTCACACAGCAATATATGCTCTCACCGTTTTCTTCTTGGCTTGTGTTGCTCTTCTTTCAGAACTGGGATGGTCCTGAAAATGGCTGCATGATGATATTAAGGCAGAGAATGTAGGAGAAATCACAGTACCTAGTTAATGCACTCGCGTGATGAAGCACCAATCACAATCGTGCTTACGGAGTTATCAGCAATGTACTCAGCTACTGCACTTGCAACATCAGTGTCTTGGAGAACCACCTCTTTTCCTGTAACCTGAAAATTATCAACCCATGCAGTCAAGGTGATGTTGATCTCTCCAGATCTCTTTTGTTCCAAATGAGAATATTTTTCTGCGAATTGTTCCAAAGTCTAATTCATATGTCTAGTTTTAAATGATTTTTAACATTTCTTTCCACATTTTCGTGAGATGATTTACTTCAATAACTAGGAACCTGATTTTGTGATAGGAATATCAAGACAGCTACCCCTTTTGGAGCCCAAAATCCACGACACGGAAGAAATAACTGCTTCAACTCATCTTGTGTAGGTGCTCGTCCTTCTTTGGAAATAACTTCTGCAATAGGGAAATAAACTACTTTCAGGAGGATTACGTAAACATAGCAATTACATGGATGAAATGAGCTGATGAAAAATGAAGTGTTGTTGCTATTTTATGGATGAAATGATGTGTTGTCGATATATAATTTTTGAAACACCATGCTATTTCTTCATATTTTATTGTGTCAAACATTGTCGTAAATGCGTGATCCCGCTTATACCCGTATGGCCTTATAATTGTGTTCATGTTATGAAATTTTAATTCTAACCCGGTAATTTTATATGCTATGTTCGTATACCTGTATGGCCTTATAATTGTGTTCATGTCATGAAATTTTAATTCTAACCCGTTAATTTTATATGCTAATGTTCGTATTTTGCTAAGAACGAGGACTGAAAGAGCAAGGAACCTATGGGGTAATAGGGTCTTTACATGCAGAAGGGTGACAAAACCATTGAGATTAAGGTTGTCGATAGCCCATTTCACCGCAAATTGGCTACTCTTGTCTCTATCTATTGCTACTGCTGCGTTGATGATGCATTCTTGTGAATGTGACCACTTTGCCATGTTAACCAAGAGCTAAAAATGTAACTCCCAAAAAGAAAAAAAAACTTTGGATATATATATTATAAACCCAATAAGGCTAATTCAAAGGAGCACCACCAAATAGGTGTTGCTTCTACACTAGCACCGTCATGATAAACCCATCACCGCCGGTGAGGTAAATCCCTAAGGACAATAACCCTTCATTTTCTTTCGTTTTTGGTTTAATTTGGTTCAGTATAATAGCTCGTCAAATGCTTTCCTGTCCAATTGAAAATCTACACCTCTCTTCTTCTTTTTTGGGTCAACTTCAAATTTAATTTCCGAATCTTTTTCACAAAGTGCTTATTAACCAACAAATAAAAATTGAATAGTTACCATTAAATTCAAAAGGCATAAATTCTGGGATTGGTTGCATCAGTCAAGGCAAATCCAAGATCTGGCCAGCTTTATTCCTCTATTTATTTTGTTTATTGTATCATGAGTGATTCATCACACATTTGAGTTAACATCATCTTAAACACATAAATAAATAAATAAATAAAATGATCAGTGAGACTTTGCCAACATAACATAAAGGAGTGGGTTTAGACGACCTAATGTATTATATGAGTATGTTATTTCCTTTATATATATATTTATTATTATTATTATTATTTTTATTATTCTATCATTTTTTTTGGTTGCCCAACTAACACTAGCTGTAGGATTAGCATGTCAAGTGTCTCATTGGTTGGTATAAATCATCCTACTCAATCCTCTTCTATTATGACTAAACAATTCAATTAACCTACGTAGAGTCCTGGTCATTTTGCATGGATCTGTGAAAAGTTTTCTTCCAACTTCTCCACCCAATCTAATTCAACAATCTAACCATTTTTTAACAAGTTAATCATCTAAAAAATTCGATCCCAAATCTACATAAAAGTCAACCACAAACAACTATTCAACCTAACATTATTTTGCCTACAACCTACCTTTGTGTCTTCTCTGTTTCTCTTTCTTTCTTTCTTCTTGGTAAATTATAAGAAAGTCCATTATGATTTAGTTAATGTTTCGATTTCTCTTCCTATAATTTGCAAATAAGTAAATATGTTTTTAGTTTTTAATATTTGGAGTAATACATAAAATAGTCCTTAAAATTTCGATCAAAATAGATTTAGTCCCCAAAATTTCAAATTTTAAATAAATTTAGAACAATTGACGAAAAATTAAAATTTCTAAGCACATGGCCGTTAGGTAAATGCAAAAAAAAAAAAAAAAAACCGTTGATAAAAGCAGCAAATCTTAAAAAAATAGAAATAAAAATTTGAAAACCACATTTAATATTAACCTCTCATCTTAACTCAAAAATATTAGTCAGTTATGAATTCTTTCTCCCCTTTAACCCAAAATTCCTCTTTCTTCCTAAGCCTAAAAAAAATCTTAATCCTTCAATCTCTTCTGTGCCTTTGTCTTTCTTGATTTGAAGACGATCATCAATTCGTTCTATTTCTTTTGAATGATTATCCCTCTAAACTCAACCTCAACCTATACTGTCAATTCCCTATGATCTTTAAAAGAAATTGAAAGAGTTAGTGGTCGTGTTCAAGAAACTCGTTATGACATAAATGAAGGAATAGAGTTCTCTTTTGATTGAAAGAAGAATTTTGGATTAAAGTAGAGAAAAAAGTTCAAACTTGACTTACATTTTTGGGTTAATGAGAGTTTAATATTAAATGTGATTTTAAGTTTTTATGTATGATTTTTTAAGATTTTTTTCTTTTCTCTGCAGTTTTTAGTTTTTTTGGACATTTACTTAATGGGCATGTGACCAACACGTGGCTTGTTTATGTTAAAAATTCCAATTTTCTGTCTATTGTCTTAATTTTGTTCAAATTCTGAAAATTTAGGGAACTAAATCTGTTGACCAAAATTTTAGAGACCAATTTATGTAATACCCTAAATATTGGGGACTAAAAATACATTTTACTTTGAGTTTACAAATTTACAGCATGCTACTTTGTGGTTTGTTTGTTTATTTTTATTTATTTATTATTTTTTGTAAAATTGATATGAAAGTTAAATACATACAGATTTGTGTTAAAGTTCAAAAGTATCCCTAAATCTAATATCTTTTCTTTGTATAGAAATTTTTTCACCAGAAGAAAGAGATTGCGTTTTATATTAAAATGCATAACTAACATTAGATAGAGGCTTCAAACGACCAAAATAATCCTTCAAAATTAAAATTTCTAGCACCCTAAAAGGTCATTTAATGATTTTATTTTAACCCAAATTACAAAAAAAAAAAAAATCTGAATATTAGCTAGGTTACTTATAATTTCCTCCTTTTTTCCATTTCCCCCTGCCAACCTTCTTTCAAAATTTCAATAAATAAATTAGTACTAAAATAAAACAAATATTTACC
Source organism: Cinchona pubescens (assembly GCA_025175665.1). NCBI lineage: Eukaryota > Viridiplantae > Streptophyta > Magnoliopsida > Gentianales > Rubiaceae > Cinchona > Cinchona pubescens. The sequence goes on from JANKKI010000066.1 coordinate 1,950,961, forward strand.
ATAATATAGAAAAAAGAAAAAAAAATGCCCACAGCCTTGGTTTGAATCTTAACCTTATAATGACAAATAAGATCGTTCATGACAAAATGTGCTTCCAATGCAAAGAAGGCACATGATTAAGGAGAGAATTTGTAGAATTTAAGGTCAGGAGGCGGAGCAGTTTTTGGCTACTCATCCGGAATGGGTATGACAGTCGTTGAAATGATAAAAAATAAAGGAATCTTATTCTTATCACTTTTCAATTATTCAATAATTTGCGGAATGAGTAGCAAAAAATTTTCTCTGGAGGTAAGCTGCCACGAATCAGGGGTGTTCATCCTGATCTGCTGACCTGAAAAATCCGTTGAACCGATCCGACCCGAATCGAAGAGAGTACCGAACTGTATTCTGAAAGTGGGTCGGGTCACTCAAGTTGAGGGTCGACTAGCAGGTCACATTTCTGTGACTCGCTGGGTACCCGACCCGGTTCATTTTATGGGTAATTTTGTAAATTTGATTAATAATATTTCATTAGAAGTAAATACTTATTAGGTTTATTGGCGGCCTCTCATATATTCTTTTTAAATTCCTTGTCTTTCCTTACTTTTCCGCCCTTCAATCATCTCTTCCCTTCCTCTTTCTTGCATCCTCAATTCTCACACTCGCGTCTGTTGAAATGTATTTTGCTATTTAATTATTGTTGCTATTGGTCTGTTGCTACTTGTTAATTTGTTATTATTGGGATGTAATATTGGGCTGTATTTTATAACTTGGATTTAATTGTTGTTGACTTAATTATAAAATTAACTTGCTTAACTATCATTATTTAAATTTTTATATTTTGTTAAGAGACAGGTTGTAGCTAAAAGTCCCAAAACCGTTGGTACTGAGAGAATATACCCGTTTTGTATAGACCGGATAAAGGATCAAAATTTTTATAATCCAATCAATAAAAATTAGATATTTTTTAAACTCATATATCGAGTATCCGATCCATAAACACCCCACCACGGATGGACACTTGGCATTTTCTTCATGAGAAGTCCATGAGAATTTGAGGCAATCCCTATTACATTACCAGTACTATTAATGTAAGCACAATCCTAAAGCATTTTCTGTCAAGACATTAGATTAGCATTGATTGGAGTTAGATAATTGAGTCTACATGTGTCATCTCATACTATTGAGGATCCTCAATAGTACAAGCTTTCCCATAATAATACCCCCTTCTTCTCGCTCTAGATATTTATTAATCCATGCCCAACTTTTTTTTTTTTTTACACCCCTCAAGAAAAAAGGCCAAAAAAAACCAAGAAAAACTCGCTGGCATTACAAGGCTATAGTTAGAGAGGTTTCAGCTCTTGGGTCAAGTGTTTTCAATTCTGTAAGTATCATTTCTTGAATTCTTGATCCCAAAATACTACTATTTGCCAATTTTCTGTTTATTTTGATCCTAATGTATCTTAATCTGACCATATGTGCTTGTACTTCAACAAGATATATATGTAGAATTTTATATTTCAAGATTTTTATTTTTTATTTTATTGGAGTGGGAAGTGTTGGGGAGGAAGAAAGATTCAATTTTGATGAAAACCAATAATTTAAGAGGCTGATAAGAATTGCCTCCGATCCGAACTGAAACCCATGTTCCATACGACAAAAAAGGCACAATCTTTTTTATACCCTTCTAGATTCTTGGTGGGGTGGGGGTTGGTTTTCCGTTTCTTAATCTTAGGTTCTTTCCATGGACTTCTTTTCCTTTCCTTTCTGGAATAATTTATGGATGAGTATTTAACTTTGTCTTCTTCTTCTTCCTGGTTCAGTGTACAGAAGGGTTGGTGGTGGGCATAGGATTTGATATTCTTGGTCTACAAGGGGAAGAATTTGACCAACTTTAGGCAAGAGAAAGGCCCAACTTTTTTTCAGCCTAAATTTCTCTAGATGGAAGGTTAGATCCATTTATGCCTCCAGATCTGGGGACCCTTTTTCCCTTTGCTGAAGAAGTACCTAAATCCACCTCTAATTTGCTCTTAGCGGTATGCCTAATGTTTCTTGTATAACTTGGATAGTTGTTGACTCAAGTCTTGTGTTTTGTGATATATCCAATCTTGTATCTTGCTTATCCTTCACTCACACGGACAACAACCTAATCTTGGTGTGACATGGTTCGGTGATTATATCTAGTGTTGTCAGTTTTGAGGTTTTCTTCACTGGAGCTGAGGGCTCTAGAAAATTTTGGAGCTTCTCCTTATTGACATCTGGGATTAGATGAATGGGCAAAAGATTTGTTGATTGTGCTAGTTTGGAGAGCTTTATTCTTAGTGTCGATTAGTTTCATTCAGAAATATTAATGGAAGAGATGTCACCACCAGTTGCAGTTACACTTAGCTTAGGAAGTCCTATGTGTGAGAACTCCGGAATTTCAAATCAAATGGAAATCACGCGGCTCAAACTAGTGACAGACACTGCCATCTTGCTGTCAGATTCCGCATCATTGTTGCATGCTGATTCGAGTTCTAGTTGGAATGGGAGTTGCAATGGGATCAAAACTGAAGGTAGTGAGGATGTGTTGTTAACACCTGTAGAAAATATGGGGATATCTGAGATGTTGCAGAAAACTCAAAATGGTGATATTGTACTAGGAGATGCTATGATTCAAGAAAGTGAAGAAGATCGAATTCTATTGGTTAGAGATGATCCTAATGGAATTAAAGGCATGGAGTTGCTACCATTGGAGGTGACAACAGAAATAAGCTTACCAATTGCTGTTGAGATCGAGGGTGTTGACTATGGTCAAATACTTGCTAAGGTTATTAGTTTGGAAGAAAGAAGTTTCGAAAGGAAAGTAACTGAGGGCAGCTTAACTATTGATGCTAAAATGAATGAAGAGAGTTCGAGTGGACCAACACTTAAGGCGTCTGTAGTGGCTCTTCAGTTGCCCAATGAGAAAGATCCTGTAAAAGGCAGTATGAAGAATGTCTATGAGTTAGAATCCTTGCCGCTGTGGGGCTCTGTATCTACGTGTGGACAGAGGTCAGAAATGGAAGATGCCATTATGGTTGCGCCCCATTTCGTGAGAATTCCTATTAAAATGTTTATTGGTGACCAAGCTGGAGATGGTATAAGCCAAAGATTAAGTCACCACTTAACGTCTCACTTTTTTGGAGTATATGATGGTCATGGAGGATCTCAGGTATGTTTCGTTTCAGTTGAATTCAATTTTAACCGTTCATTTTCTTCTCTTAATTGCAATTTGTCGCGGTTCTCTATTCTAGTTGACTTTTCCAAATAGTCTGTTTAATGACTTGCCATCAGGAGTTCAGGACCAACATACCACTAAAAGGACCAACTAAAGTTGCACATTGTCAACTAAACTTATAATTTGTTTCTTTGGTTAGCTTCATCAATGCTTCTCCTTTTAACAATAACTATCAAGATTTGATTTCTAACAATCATTATCAAGATTTATTTACTGACAGTCATATCGAGATTTATTTACTAAACACTGAATTCTCATACTGATGAGTCTAAGAGATTTTGGTCCCTAGTTTTGGCTAACAAAAGAAAAATTTACTCTCTGCTTGCTTAAGAATCAAGATAAAAGTGATGTCTAATTAATTGCACATTTATTGGTCAACGGTTTTGGGACTTTTAGCTACAACCTTCAACTTGCAGATATGGTCAGTGTGAATTAACTACAATCTCCTACTTGAATGGTTAAATATGGAAAGTAAATTCAGAATTTATTAAAGTTCAGTGGTGTCACCGTGCAGGTTGCAAACTACTGTCGTGATCGGATCCATACGGCATATAATCGATACACTTAAAGAGTTATATAAGATGATTGGGTGGAGGAAAGCCTGATAGACACTCGACAAATGCAGTGGGAGAAGGTCTTTACTAGTTGCTTTCTAATGGTTGATGATGAAGTTGCTGGAAAAGTGAGTCGAACTATTTCTCCTGAAAAAGCAGATGCCTCCAGTTATGCATCCGAACCTGTTGCCTCTGAGACTGTTGGGTCGACTGCAGTGGTGGCAGTTTTGTGTTCATCCCACATTATAGTTGCTAATTGTGGGGATTCTAGGGCAGTTCTTTATCGTGGCAAAGAAGCTGTAGCATTGTCAATAGACCATAAAGTAAGTAAAGTTTCAAAGATTTGCCTTTACTTCTCCTTCTTCTTCCTCTTTTCAGTTGGGGAGAAGGTAATAGTCTGTAAAGGATGCTTATCATTCCAAATAATCTAATTCTTTTTCCTTTCACCTTATTTGTTAGCCAAACCGAGAAGATGAATATGCTAGAATTGAAGCATCTGGGGGCAAAGTCATACAATGGAATGGACACCGTGTATTTGGTGTTCTTGCTATGTCGAGATCCATTGGTAAGTATATTAGAAATTCAAGTTGCTTCATGATCATATGTCAATAATGTGAGCTGAAAATCCAGTTTTCTGGTCTTCTGTTGAGATGGTTATGAATCTGGAAACCTGTATCTTATACACATCTAGATGTGTATTTTGGTTCCCTTTACAATCTTGTATAAAGAATTTATAAAGGAAACACAGTTAGATTATTTACCTGCAAAGGGCATATACACATCTAGACATGTATCCTTGAAGTTACCCTCTCACTATGATGAACAATGTTTGAAATTAACTGAATTTCAGGTGTAGCAGATAATTGTATGCTTTATTCCTTTTGCTTTGTTTGTTGACAAAGGCCGAAGGGAAGGAGGCGAAAGGAGAAATCAAATGCCAGTGAAGGTGAATTAACAAGTTCCAAAATTGACCGTGTTGCTTTCGCAACTTCACTGTATTTGGGAACATGCTCCCCAAGTATTGTTTTTCAGTCTATTTTGCCTTATTATATTCTTTGTTGGGGTTAGGAAAGTATGGTATGAGGAACAAGGGGCTTACAATGCTGTCTTTTGCTGTTACATAATATTGACACAGAGAGTAATGACTGAAACAAGAAATCAATGCTTGCCTCAAGTCTTTAAGGACTCTTCTTGTCTGCAGGTGATAGATACCTCAAACCATGGATCATACCAGACCCAGAGGTAATGTTTTTACCTCGTGCCAGGGAAGATGAATGTCTTATTTTAGCAAGTGATGGCTTGTGGGACGTCATGTCAAATGAAGAAGCGTGTGAAGTTGCCAGGAGACGAATTTTGATGAATCATTTGGCACAAGAAGAATGGGACTAACCCTCTTCTGGAAAGGGGACAAGGAGTTGATCCCGCGGCACAAGCAGCAGCAGAGTACCTTTCCATGCTTGCTCTTCAAAAGGGGAGTAACGATAATATTTCAGTAATAGTGATAGACTTGAAAGCTCAAAGGAAGTTTAAGAGCAAATCTTGATGAAAAGTTGACCATGATCTGGGTTTAGTATAGTTTTATACATCATAAAACTCGTATCTCATCACTACAAAGCTTGGTCCAGCCATTTTTCACATGGGCGTACAGTGTGTAAGAGAATAGTAGGTAGCATGTATTATAGAAACATTAAGAAATGACTTGTAATGTCCAAATTTTTGCTGTCCCCCAGCATCAGGAAAACTGTGTAAATGACTCTAGAAATTAGTGTTTCACAGATGGTTGCTTCTTCTCATTGCGCAATAACTTTTTACCATATGGTTCAGGTAAAATTCTGGAGTCATTTTTTCAATTTTGCTTAGATTATTCAATTTGGTTTCTAATATTACTACGGCTTAACAGACATTATAGTAATGTAATCAGAATGCAACTCTTCCTCTGGAGATTTTCCATTTTGCCAGTTTCTTTATTTGATAAAACAGCCTAAACGTAAAAATCCATTTAAGAAATTAATTTTTGTACCAGTCAGAATGCAATTAATTAAGGAGCCTCTAATCTTCAGAGCCCGAGGGAATAAATCTAACTATGGCAATCAAGACAAAATTAACTAAAACTGGTTTTGGCATTCCCACCACTCTATATCTTTCCGTTCAACTTGAAGTTACATATTTTCTCAGCAGTAAAATATCTTTGCAGTAGAGAGAGCATGAAACAATTTTCAAGTCTCCAAACCTGTTAAAAGCTTAGAATATAAAATAAACAGCCCATCTACCTTCGCCGCTTCCTTCTTACTGTTGGAAATTGCAGTGGCAGACAGTAGCGTAGCCAGTAATAATTGCTTCTCACGCACAAGCTTACAACCCAAGTATTCATAAGCTGAGGCCTCAATGCTACAGCATTCATTCTCAGATCCTTGGCTATATCTAACAGGTCTGTCCAAAAATTATCAGCATACAAAGTAAGCACCAATATGTAGCTGACAAGAAGATCCCTTTTCTCATCAGCAATCCTCTTTGAGTCTGGATTAGCAAACAAAGAAGAGAACTTCTGGAACAAGATGCCAGGGATTTTATGATATTTTGCAGACGAAACACCATCCATAGAATGTTTATCCTTGAACTTGATAAGATGAGTAATATATGAAAATATGCCTGCAAGCTGCCTCTTCTCCACTTCATCCTAATGTAAAATAGAAAATCGTAAGGGGAGTTTTTTCTGAATTAAGAATAGCATCCAATCAAAGGTTTATGAAGTTAGTATGCTGCTTTGTCTAACGGACAGCCCCTTCAATTTGTCTCATGATGCACAAACACGCATAATGTGCACAATTTTCTAGCCTGACAGCCCCGCAAAAACTATACATACAAACAGGGATTCTAGACCTCATGACAGCAAGCTGTTGAACTATGTTTCCCAACGGAAATCCATCAAAAGCACAAAATAATCTCATCCATATGCTCTAGAAGTTGTTAGGATACTAATTCATATATTAAAACTGAAGAAAATGGAGCATGGCTTGATAAAATTTTTAACCTGAAAATTACCAGACGGGTAACCATGAGAGATGCATGGAGCCAATTAAAGCTTACCTTGATATTGTCCAATTTATATGCTCTATTGCAAACAAAGGTAGGGTAAACATCAGATGTCACTTCTGCCCCAGCTTCTGAGAGTTCAAGAATATCCAGAAGGTAATCCCACTCCCCTTTAAAGATAATCCTGTGCAGTGGATATGCAGTTTCGGGGGTAGTAGCAGCCAAATCATGGGGTGGGATATTCCTTGCATTAATGGTAGTCTCATCCACCTTGAATGCCTCTTTGTTTATCTTGATGCCCTCTAATTTCTGGTCCAAATCCTGCTGAGTTTTTGGATCTTCTATCTGACGAAGTGAATCAAGTTTTTTAGCCTGCAAAACAAATATAAAAAGAATAAATCTTCTCTACTGAAATTTGAACTCGAATTCTTATAACCAAGAAGTACGAAAGTTTTCTCCTTTCTTAATCTGCTTGCTTTTTTTTTAAGCTTCTACTTTTATACCGTGAAGGGTCCCAGGAGGAAGGGGTGGGAGTTGTCTTAGTTTTATTGCCATAGGATCCCCTTTGAGAACTTCTCTCACATCCTACAGCCCAAGGTACACATGTCGGAAAATATCAAACATTTAATATGCAATACATGACTAACAGAATTATATGCCTACTAGGGTAACCTGGGTGGTCTCACAACGCATCAGATATCTATGCAATGTGTAATGAAAAAAATTTCAAAAACATCTCAGGACATAAATAGCAAATTAATATTGCATTGTTGTGCACAACACATAAAAGTATAGAGCTTGTTGAAAAGCTAGAGCTCGATGAGCTCACAAGTCTTATAAGCAGAGAAAATTGGAAGTACACCTGTCTTATAGTCTTCTTGGATGAATACATGAGAGTCAATTCTTTCAATTTGTCAGCCTTCTCTTTTGCAGTGAGTTCATGCTTTACAGTTTCTAGAGTTTCATTTTCAGGTAGGTCCAACCCTCCAACTCTTGGTTCCAGTCTGAATATCTGCACTGAAATGAAGGAAAAGGTAAATAATTCTGATCAATCCAGAATCTAAAAACCTCCCAAAATAAAAAGGCAAGAAATGAAGAAGAAACATGGAAATAAAATAAGATAAGAGACACTAATAGTGGCAGAAAACACAAACTAAACACAAGAATCGGCCATAGGATTTCAACTTCTATTGTGATATAGATTCATGCATCATTGATGTTTTTCCTGTTGATTTTTGGACTGACTATGCCCTCTTAACTTTGAGAATCACTTTTGGCATAAATCTTACAAGATTTAGGTGGAGAATACACACAAGGAGTAACTAATAACATGTAAATGAGAACATGTAACATACATATGAATTCGTTTTATATTGATGATAAACATAATATACTGTTCACAATAAGATACAAATCATCCGAGCCCAGATATTTGCAACAAACAACATAACCAACTACATCTGAACTGAAAACTATGGTAAACTAGTCTTATACTTTATGAGAAGTACTTCTCATAGCACTTTATCAGAAACCAAACGCAATAAAAATAAGACAAAAGACCAGTTTTTCCCTCACCCGCCAAAAAAAAAAATAATTCAGATAAAATAAGCATACCAGCGAATTCCAAAGCTAAAACATTTTTTGCACCAACCAAACTATTTTCACCAATCAAATAGCAAAAGCAAAACAAAACTATTCAAAAACTGCAAAATCCACTCAAAACCCAACAATTATTATTATTATTATTTTTATAACCTTATTAGCTGCAATGGGGACAATCTTAAGAGTCTGGGTGGACTTATCAAGAACTCCGAGACCGTAAGTACACAACTGAGCTGCCGTGGCCTCGCCGGAGTAATTAGTTCCGACAAAGTCGACTGGAGAATCATCAGGGCTCACCACCAACTGCAGCCGATTACTCCTCTTCTTGTTCTTATAAACCTCAACCTTAGCCTCTGGCTCCGCTTCTCCTCCGCCCCTCCAGATTGTTAAAGGGTCGTAACTGGTCGGAAAATAACCGATAATTGGAGCAATTTTATCTGGGTTTTCACTCAAAGTTTCGATTTTTACGTCTGTTTTATCTGTTTTCTTGTCGATTTTTTTGTGGGTTACACATCTCGAGTGTGATTAAGAGACTTCGTCTGGAGTCATGGGAAGCTGATACGTTTGTTTTTGAAAAGACTTCTGGGTTTTCTCGTGTCGTCTTCTTCTTCTTCTCCTCCTCCTCAGGCTTCGCCATGGTTTTGGAACAGAGGTGCACCAGAAAACCAACCTGGGAAGCATAAACCCTAGCGTTTTATAGGTATTTGTATATTCTCAGGTACCCGTATAAGTTTAGATATATACATGTGGAATCACCCAAATCCAAAATTATGCCCAAAAAAAAAAAAAAAAAAAAAAAATTACCATTCAAAAAAAAAAAAAAATATAATCAAAAAAAAAAAATTAAAGCCATAACAAACAAATTATGCATCACATATCATATTTCTTTAAGGGCAAAATCACTAGTTTATGTTTAGCATTCATTTAAAATTATTATTACATATCATGTATTAAAGTTATTGCTCATTTTTATGCTTATTTAATCTGTAAAATATTAGACTGTATAATTCTGAAATTTTAATTTTAATTTCAAATATTAAATTATGTAATTCTAAACATAATTTTAATATTAAGTCAAAAGGTACATCACATAAACTTATTTAAAATTTTATAATTTTTTATTATATCATAGTAGTATATTTCAAAATTTATATATAGACAATAATAAAAGTATATTATTGTTTAAATATTTAAAATATAAATATTTTAGTTTAAAATTTTTTTTCTTTACACAACTTACATGACAAATAAATATTATAAATAATTAATGATAATTAAAAATAATAATATTTATCTATTTTTTTTATTCCTGTCATATCACTCATATTCACTCTCTATTATACAGTTCCTTTCGTTGACAGTTTACACCTCAAAAGCAAAAGAAATTTTGGGTTGGCTGCATTTTTATCTGCTGAGGTGAGAACTGACGACTGAGGAGTGAGAGAGAGACTACCGACTACTGACTAGTAGGTGAAAAGTAGTCAAAATTAGTGTTACAGCATCCATCCCACTGTAATAGGAGGAGGAACACGGGGATTGAGGAAGACCCGCTGTTGTGCTTGAGCTTTCGTGGGGGGTCCATTCTTTACTTCTTTAAGCTAAAGCATTTTCCATTATTCCACCATTTTTTTTTTCTTCTTCTTTTGTTTGTAGAATTTCCCCCTCCTCAATCACTCCATCTGATACCCTTTCTTCTCCGCAGGTAATAATATTTCCCAATTCCACCCTTTTGTTGTATTTTTATGTTTTTTTTTTCAAGTTAATTTATCTGCTGACATAATCTATATGAAGAGCTGCTGATCTGTTGTAGTTTAAAGTTTGTAAATTTTGGTGGGCTTTGAATATTGAATTCAGTCGCGCTTGAGATTTGGGGTTTTCCATTTTTGGTTAATTAAAGAGGAAGATGTGTTTAAGTTTCGAAAAATTATTACTAAAGATTTCATTTTGATACTAATTGATAACAAACTGAGATGGGTTTCATTTTTTTTCCTAAAGATTTACTTAATTTTGGACTGTAGTTGACTTTGGTGGTTTTCAATGATGAAATTTGGTTTCTTCCTTATTGCTTCTCTTTGATGTCAAAAGTTGAAAACTGTTAGCCTACAACTGCCGTCGGTCCCGTGGCTTTTGTCTCCATTTAAGCTCTAGTAATATTTTAGCTGCAGAGATCTGAAACTGGAAGCGATGATTTTCATATGATATATTGTTGTTTAGCATAGGGAACCAGGTAGTGAAATTTTGGGCGTTCAATGGGCGAACTGTAACTTCATAGTTCACTGGCAATTAAACTCAGCATACTATGCATGTTACAAAGAGGCATTAGTGTAGCCGTAAGGTTTAAACCTTTATTTGGTAATTTTGTGTCCATTTACTTATGAGTAGCACAATTTTTTAAGACCAAATTAGAAACCGCATAAAGTTAGTACTAGTACTTACCATTTACCCATTGAAGAACTTTAGCACGGAATCTCAGTTCCCTGTTTCTCTCTTCAAACAAGTTTCATCAACACAACACTGGCTATTGTTTGAGTCGGCATTTTCTAGCTTGGTAAATGGTGCGTGATTTCAAACTATTGTGCTGATACCCATATTGATAAAGATTTGGTTACCTTGGGAGTAATGATGATATCCATGTTTCACTGTTTCTGGAGAATAATATCAACCTGGTGAAACTGGCGAATTTCCTATGTGAAAATGATAATGGCTTGTTTACTCAAAATTTTGCTTTGTTGGCTTCTAGTTAAGCAATTTGTGGGTGTCTTTGATCCAGTTTACTTAAACTTTATACCATCTTATAAACATATCCTAAAACAGAAGCAGAAATATACAGGTAAAGCCATTAATTATTCACGATGCAGTAACACACTGTTATCTTTTTAAGGATAACGAACTAACCAGCTTCAATGTTATTGGGTTACTTCAGAAGTGGATTACCTTGCAAGATGAAATGATGAACAGGGAAAATATTAGAAAAGTTATGTGATCTTTTTTCCTAGTTAAAAGAAAAACAAAAGTGAATCCAGTACATTTTTTGAATGGGTACTACTATCTAGTCAAACATTATTATTGAGCAGAACCGAAACTCTAAAGGACACGATTCAAGTGAAGTGCACCCTGATTTCTCACTACATGAAAAATAAGCTTGTGCTTGCCCAGTTCTATATTCTCTTGAGTTTGAATACTCCAGTTAGACGGTTAGTGAAGCTTGAAATGTTTTGACTGCCTCTTTAATTCGGTGCATCATACATGTTGCAGGAGTTATAGAGAAGACGGAGCAAGTTTGGGCTAGTATTGGACACATGGATCAGGGTATAGACTTCTTTGCACTTGTTTTCGAGTCTTTTCATTTGGTTAATTGCCACAGGTCTTATTTTTTGTGTTGGTTACTTTTTAACGGAAAATTCAAGACCTCAAGTGCGTCTCATTATTTTATCCTTGTAATTATAGCATTTAGTAAGACATTTCTTCTTCTTATTTTCTGATGCTAAAGACTGTATATCAGTATTATGCTCCTTTATGCTGGTCAATTGGCTGCCGGCCATTTTATCTGTGCTGGAAGCAGTCAGGCATTGTGTTCACTAATCGGAATGAATCTTCTTGATATATTCAGTCTAAGTGATTCCACATGTATATATTGACAATCTAAGAGATTTTGAACAAAATAATCTGCCCTCCTCTGGAGGAGAATTCTTATTATATATAAGAAATACAAGCTGATAAGCTAATAATCAGCCCCTAAATTAGCTAAACTATCATATACAAATCTGTCATACAGCTAGCATATCCTAAGTTAATTTTCTACAAGGAAAGAATATAAATGCTACCATATATATACAAATCTGTCTTATATTTAAGTGCAGAAAATGAATGCAGAAAATAAGCTATCAAAGCTGTAAAAAGCATAAAACAAGGCATAAAATCTGCTGGCCTTAATTGCCAGCTAATTCCTTTGCACAAAATCTGCTAGCATTTGATTCCAGCTAATTCCTTTGACATCCCCCCTCAAATTGATGCGGGTAAATCTACAAGCATCAATTTGCTAACAAGGAAATTATGGCGCTGACGTGTCATAGATTTGGTGAAGAGATCTGCAATCTGTAGAGTAGTGGATATATGTGGCAGAGTAATAACTTGATGATCATATGCCTTCGGATGGAATGACATCCACCTCTATGTGCTTCGTCCTTTCGTGATAGACTGGGTTGGTGCTCACAAGCTCAGTGTTGTCCGCTTACAAGGGAGTAGGTTAGCTTGTGATCCAAATCAAGCTCTGTATAAGAAGACCACGTAGCCAAGTGATCTCCAAACTCTAATGACATGGCCCGATACTCTGCCTCAGTAGAAGACTTGGAAACGGAGTCTTGTTTCTTACATTTCCAAGAGACAAGAGCATCACCAAGAAACATACACCATCCAGTAGTAGATTTCCTTGTGTCTGGACACCCTGCCCAATCTGCATCACTGTAGGCTTGGATTCTTCCTTGAGGCCGATGATGCACCTCTAACCCCAAGAAGTAAGTGAGCTGCCCAAGGTCTTTCATGTGGAAAGAAGAGTGCAACAAATTTTGAATTTGAGAGATGCCATCCTTGTCAGAACCAGTGATAACTATGTCATCCACATAAACAAGAAGTATAACTAAACCCTTAGATGTCCGTTGAAGAAAAAGTGAGGAATCATACTGGCTTTGAGTAAATGAAAAACCAAGAAGAGTGGATCTAAACTTTTCGAACCATACCCTTGGTGCCTGCTTCAAGCCATATAAAGAACGTTTTAGTTTACAAACAGGTAGTAGGTGAGGAAGTAGGCATACCATGTGGAAGTTTTATGTAAACTATCCACTTTTAGATCACCATGTAAGAATGCATTCTTAACATCCATTTGATGTAGAGACCATGATTGAGATGCAGCAAGAGCCAGTATGGTTCGCACAGTTGTCATCTTGGCTACCGGTGCGAAGGTCTCATCATAGTCTAGACCACCTTACTGTTGCTTGTTGCCAAGAACTACCAATCTAGCCTTGTAACGATCTATGGATCCATCAGGTCGAAGCTTTATAGAAAACACAAGCTTACTTCCAAGGGGTTTCACAGAGGGGGGACATGAAACAACACTGCTCGAAGGCAGATTGCCAAGATGCCAACCTGTCTCTCTACCTCTGTGTATAACACTCATGCTCCATGGCAGATTTCCCCCAAGAGGAATAGGAATAGGTGACAAGGTAGCTGCCAAAGAGAGAGGAGGGGTGAAGCCATACCTATCTGGTGGTTTATGAACCCGAGTACCGCGTCTAAGAGGAGCAAGTGTGGCTGTTGGAATAGAATCAGTCTCTTATACACATCTAATGAGTTGGAGGGGGCCAGAGATGTAGAAGTCTGATCTAATGTGTTGAACCTGCATCGCTGATACACCATTTCCTTGATATATAAGGTACAGAATCATAAATATTTGCTAGATAGTTATAAGATCTAGATGTGTATAAGAGACATGATTTGATTATGCAAAAAAATATGCTTTTTACAAAAAATGTCACATTTCTAGATATCCGAATAAGTTTTCCTTGTTTAATTCTCAATCCTAGTAGATTCCCTTGTCCTTGTTTATTCTTAATCAAGTTACACATCTAGATGGCCACAGACAAGTATGACGTCTAGGCTTGATTCGTTTTAATGGTAAAAACTACTCAGCTTGGGCTCCAAATTATTCCTGTCTCTTATACACATCTAGATGTGTATAAGAGACAGGTCAAGAAAGAAGGCAACTGTTAATGAGGTGTACAAAGGTGGATAGAGCTTCACACCAAAACCGAGAGGCACAAATGACTCTAGTAAAAGGGTGCGAACAACATCAAGAAGATGGCGATTCTTTCTCTCCGCCACCCCATTTTGTTGTGGGGTTGAAGGACAAGATCGCCGAGAAATTATGCCATTAGTTTGTAGGAACTCCTGGAAAGAATTAGTCTTTTGCACCCCCATTGTCAGAGCGAAGAATTTTGAGGGGGGATGCGCAGAAAATTGGTTTTGAATATGTGCATAGAAGAGCTTAAAAACAGAAAATACTTCATCTTTAGAATGGAGAAAATAGATCCATGTGAAATGACTATAATCATCAATAAAAGTGACAAAGTACTTGTAATTAGCATGAGAAGTAACTGGTGCCATACCCCACACATCACTATGTATCAAATCAAAAGACTGAACTACATTTGGTGTGTGAGTGGGAAATGGTAAAGTTTTACTTTTGCCAAGCTTACAAGAATTGCAATCAAATTGAACAACATGAAGAGATGGTGACTCTTTATTCCCTAGTAAACCAGAATTTAATAAAACATGGAGTACATTAGAGTTTTGTCTGTCCAAGATCAGGCTTCAATGCATGGTGATCATTGGCAGCAATTACAAGTGATAGATGGCAAAGAGAAACATGGAGACATAGGAAATGGAAGAGGAAAAGACGTCCTACTTTAGGCCCCTTGCAATCATCTTCCCGATTGCTGTCTCTTATACACATCCTAGATGTTATAAGATTCCATTTTATAATTATCGTCATTTCAACTGATCAATAGAAATAAGATTATATTGTAAGGCTAGGATACATAATCTAGCATAGCTTCAGAAGATAATGATTAAACTTCTTGTTTATGATAGCTGGAATCAAATCCCATCAGCTGTATAGATCTTAAGATTTCCAGTGTATTTCTTTACATTGGTGAGAAAATTAGCCTTGTTGGTCATATGGTTAGTGGCCGCGGAATCAAAATACCAAGGAGATGACGTTGAGAAAGGTTTACCTGAGAGTCCTAAGGCAGAGAATGCAGAAATGATCATTTGTTGAATCATTTCAGGAGTTACAGTGGAGCAGAGTAGTAGAAGCACTCGTGCTATGTTCGCAATTACAGTACTAGAAGAACCAACGGACACCGTATATCTTTGTTTGATTTCTTAGGAGGTCGAGTAGGACATTCTTTAATGATGTTGTTACCACCTCAATAATGCACTAGGAACTTGATGCACGATGCAGTTTGGACATTATATCCTCAAACCTGTGTATAAGAGACATTGATATAGGCTATGCTAACTTACCCCCTGAAGCTCTTAGTTCTGTTACATAAGTCCTCTGAAACTACTAAGTAGATCTTTATTGTTCCATGGAAATTGAGTGAGCAATTTACATTATTTATCCTCTCTCTTTGGCAGGTAGACCTTGTCACCTAACCTCTGGACTCCTCATATAAACAGGCCATGGTGAGCTTTCACATCTAGATCAAGTATAAGAGACAGAACCCGTCCAGACTTCAATTGGTTCATGGAACAATTGAACAGAACTAAGTGTCAAGCCCTTAGATTAGCATGAGTCCTGTGATGCTATACACATCCAGATGTGTATAAGAGACAGTTCTCTGCAGCATCCCAGCCTGTTGAATAGTGGCTAATTCATGTTCAAGCTGAAATCTTCGAGCAGTGTTGAAGTTGGTCTACAACCAACACCTGTCAAATTATTACACATCTAGATGTGTCTTAAAGAGACAGATTTTGTAGATGGAAAATCCTTGACCTCCCACTTGGCATGCTCATCCTTCTCTTTGTCTTTGTCTGGAGCAGGTTTGCTGCCATCAATATGTCCCCATAAATCTTTCCCTTTGACAAAAATTTTGAAGTGAAATGCCCAAGCTGAGTAGTTTTTACCATTAAAACGAATCAAGACAGACTCATACTTGTCTGTGGCCATGATGCCGAGAAAACTTGATTAAGAATAAACAAGGACAAGGGACTCTACTAGGATTGAGAATTGAAACAAGGAAAACAGAGATCTTAGAAACCTTGCTCTGATACCATGACAATCTAAGAGATTTTGAACAAAATAATCTGCCCTCCTCTGGAGGAGAATTCTTATTATATATAAGAAATACAAGCTGATAAGCTAATAATCAGCCCCTAAATTAGCTAAACTATCATATACAAATCTGTCATACAGCTAGCATATCCTAATATAAGGAAACGAATATATAAATGCTACCATATATATACAAATCTGTCTTATATTTAAGTGCAGAAAATGAATGCAGAAAATAAGCTATCAAAGCTGTAAAAAGCATAAAACAAGGCATAAAATCTGCTGGCCTTAATTGCCAGCTAATTCCTTTGCACAAAATCTGCTAGCATTTGATTCCAGCTAATTCCTTTGACATATATGGTGTTTTGTTTGTTGGAACATGGTTTGCACTCCTAAATCTTGCTGCTACAATCTTTTGTATATGACATTAGCTATAAACAGCTGGAGATAGCTTTTATCTTAAGATGTGATTTCTTTCTTTACTTAGTTTTCATTGCCCCTTCAATGAATTTTTCTACATTAAATTATATTTCCCTTTAATCATTTTTTCCATCATTAACACTGGGAAGGACTCAATTTTGTATCTGTTGGATTTAGCAACATAATAGAGGTTATGATATGGTAACTTTCCCCAATTTTGTCCGTGTACATCTTCAATTTCTTCTGATTTCTCTATGAGGTTGTTAACTTGCAGTATTGGTCTGATTTTAAGTTTTGCTAGCATTTTGTTAGCTGCGTGAAGTGAGACAACTTTTGCTTCTGTGAAGTTTAGTTTTATTTGCTCTTGGTTAGCAATTGCTTCCATGCCTTCAGCTTGAAACTTTCTTTTCAGTACGTTAATTTAATTATAATGTACTTCTGAGCCCCAGTCTGAGTGCGGCTAATAGTGGGCAAGGGCCGCTGCATCTCCATGGGGATCCAGGTGTAGTGAAAAATATGCAAGGGTCCTCACATAATAGGGGGAGGGTAGTGGGGAAGAAAAATTTTCTGGAGAATAGGATTAGAATAGGAACTTGGAATATTGGAACTCTTACGGGTAAATCAATGGAGGTGGTAGATACAATGATTAGGAGAAAGAATTAATATTTTGTGTTTACAAGAGACAAAATGGTAGGAGAAAAGGCTAAACTATTAGATAATTCAGGATTTAAACATTGGTACTCAGGAGTAAACAGGACTAGAAATAGGGTAGGTATTATTATAGATGGGTTGATGAGGGATGATGTAGTGCAGGTGACTAGAAGAGGAGATAGGATTATGTCCCTTAAACTAATTTTAGGATGTGAAACTATTAATATCTTTAGTGTCTATGCGCCTCAAGTAGGTCTAGATGAGTTCATTAAGGCTAAGTTTTGGAAGGATTTAGATGAGATGATAGGTGGTGTCCCCCAAGGTGAGCAAATTTTTGTAGGAGGTGATCTAAATGGACATGTGGGAAGAGAACGAAGATTATGAAGAATTGCATGGGGGATATGGTTATGGGGGAAGAAATGATGAAGGAAAATCAATCTTGGGGTTTGGAATGGCATTCGACCTTTGCATTATCAATACTTTTTTCAAGAAGAGGGACGAACATTAATTACCTTTAAAAGTGGTTCAACAAAGTCATAGATTGACTTTCTCCTCACAAGAAAGAGAGATAGAAGGGTTTGTAGAGATTGTAAAATCATACCTGGAGAAAGTTTAACCTCCACAACATAGGCTTTTGGTGGTGGGCTTGAGGCTTAAACATCACATTACGCGAAGGAACCTACATAAATCACCTAGAATTAAGTGAAGGAATTTAAAGAAGGAAAAAGAAGAAAATTTTAAGGAAGATTTGTTAGGGCAAAGTAGCTGGGACTTACAAGGAGAATCTGACACTTTATGGAATGACATGGCAACTAGAGTGAGAATAGTTGCCAAGACCTTCATTTGGAGAGTTAGAGGTTATGCCCCCATTAACAAGGAATCTTATGGTTGGGATGAAGGTGTACAAAATAAAATCAAGTTTAAGAGGGCTAACTATAAGACTCTATATAGTTGTAGAAGTGACAAAAATATTGAGAAATATAAGCTTGCTAAAAAGGAGGCAAAAAAGGCTGTAAGTGAAGCGAGGGATAGGGCTTTTGAAGATTTTTACCAAAAATTAGAGTCAAGGAGGGGGAGCGAGATCTTTATAAAATTGCTAAAGCAAGAGCCCATGGAATGAAGGACTTAACCCAAGTCAAGTGCATCAAGGATGAAAGTAATAAGGTGCTAGTAAGAGATGAGGAAATTAGGGAAAGGTGGGAGAGATACTTCCGTCATCTATTCAATAAAGACAATGGAGATGATATCATTTTAGAAGAGTTAGCTAAGTCTGACGAGTATAAAAACGGAATGTATTATCAAAGGATTCAAGAATATCAGGTGGAATCTAGCTTTGTATAAGACTGAAGCTGATCCAGTGGTAATGGTAAACACAATCCACCTCCTGTCTCTTATACACATCTAGATGTGTATAAGAGACAGCTTCTTTACACACTTTCGCACAATTCCAAAGGATCCCCTTGTAGACTACTTATGGAATATGGAAGAAGGGCACTTCTCTTGCACATCTAGATTGTAAAGTAAAGGGGACATACAAAATTGTGCGAAAGGTATTAAGTTAATGAGCCATAAGATGAAACTTTGGGAAAGAGTGAT
Source organism: Cinchona pubescens (assembly GCA_025175665.1). Lineage (NCBI taxonomy): Eukaryota > Viridiplantae > Streptophyta > Magnoliopsida > Gentianales > Rubiaceae > Cinchona > Cinchona pubescens. The sequence goes on from JANKKI010000066.1 coordinate 1,969,886, forward strand.
AAAAAGAAGGTTAAGAAACGAGACTAAGATGTCAAATAATCAGTTTGGTTTCATGCTAGGGAGATTAACTACTGAAGCCATACATCTTTTAAGGAGACTTACCGAGAGATACCGAGATAAGGAAAAGGATTTACATTTGATTTTTATTGATCTTGAAAAGGCATACAACAGAGTCCCAAGAGAAGTTATGTGGAGAGTTTTAAAAAAAAGAGAAGTTAGAGTATCATATATATAATTAATAAAGGAGATGTATAGGGATGTAGTTACAAGTGTGAGAACACCAGGAGGGTTGACACGAGAGTTCCCTATAAATATAGGTTTACACCAAGGTTCAGCTCTAAGTCTTTATCTATTTGCATTGGTTATAGATGAACTTACAAGGCACATACAGGAGGAAATACCATGGTGTATGTTATTTGCAGAAGACATTGTGTTAGTAGATGAAACAAAAAATGGGGTTAATGTTAAACTCGAAGTTTGGAGAGAGACACTTAAGGCAAAAAGGTTTAGAATTAGTCGATCAAAAGTAAAATATATGGAATTTAAATTTAGCAAAGGGTGCAAGTAAGGAATGGAATAGGGGTTAGTATCGGAGATCAAGAGATGCCTATAAGTGAAAATTTTAAGTATTTAGGATCAGTTTTTCAGAGTAATGGTGGTATAGATTGAGATGTTACACATCGGATACAAGCGGGTTGGACTAAATGGAGAATGGCATCGAGAATATTATGCGACTGCAAAATTCCTTTACGACTTAAGGGTAAATTTTATAGAACATCTAATTAGGCCAGCGATGCTTTATGGGTCTTAGTGTTGGGCAGTGAATTACACACATGAACAAAAGATGAGAGTAGCAAAAATGCGAATGTTAAGATGGATGTGTGGGTACACTAGGATGGACAAGATACGCAATGAGCATATTCGTGAGAAGATTGAAGTAGCATCTATTGATGAGAAGATGAGAGATGTGCTTAAGATGGTTAGGTCATGTGTTGTGACGACCAGTAGAAGCACCGGTCAGGCGAGTAGATTTTAGAGAGAGTAGTCAACATAGGAGGGGTAGGGGAAAACCGACTAAAAGACTTGGTGGGTAACTTGTAAGAAAGATATAGCCCATCTAGGAATTGAGGAGGATATGGTCCATGATAGAACGTAATGGCGTAGCAGGATTCATACAGCCGATCCTACTTAGTAGATTTAAGGCTTGGTTTGTTTGTTTGTTTGTTTGTACTTCTGAGTGTATAGTATCTAATATTGGCAAACAAGGTTAGATATCAGGGGGAAGTGCTAATTATAGATCTTGTTTCGAACACAAAAAAGATAAATTTCATTTCCTGTTACAGAGTGAACAGAATTTTACTAATAATTGCTGTAGTAGCCTTGTTTGTTGAATGGCTGGGTGCACTTGTTATCATGGCTCCTGAGGGTTTAATTATTATTGATATAACTGCTTGAATAAGGTAACTTTGATATATCCGTACCTGACTTTGTACTGAAATATTTTTATGGATACAGCACTCTTAAAAGATGCGAAGCAGCATCAGAAGGGAGACTATGTCCTTGTTGGAGACATAGAACATGTCATATTCCCAGCTGGGAATGTTTGATAAACCCCTTCCTTGTTTTGGTTGTGGGATAGGATGGTTTTCGTGAGTTACTTTGTTCTACATTTTTCCTTAAATTTTCTTTTGCCCTGGGTACATTGTATGAATTTGAATTCTTCTTGCAGTTTTTTGCTTGGGTTCTTTTGCCCATTGTTATGGTATTATGCCACTATTCTGTACTTTGGGAATTACTACCGCAAGGATCCCAGAGAGCGAGCTGGGCTTGCTGCTAATGCAATTGCTGTAAGTGAAAGCTTCCCAGTTTTTACGCATTGTTCTTATTTTATTTTTTTTATTGCTCACTTATTTATTTTGGCCACCACCCACAATATGATAGCACTCATTTCTGGCAATACTGATTGATTCCATATTTACTCCATTTGAAAGGATAATTACCAAAAACAGTTATTCACTCATTAAGCATTTGCTGTGTGCTTTGAGCTAACATTTCAATGTATTCTAGGATTCTCTCTTATTTCAACTATTGCTGAAAATTTGTAATAACTTGGTCTCATATGTATTTATGAGGTTTGAACTAAAGAACCTGAGTTAAGGGCTGGTATTTGCATAATGCTTGAAAATACTTTCTTATTTTGTCATTCCCTTATTGCTTGTTAATATCAAGCATATGATGATAATTGCAGGCTTTGATATTTACTATTGCCATCACAATCACTGTGGCTGTTATTCTCTTTTAGTTCCAAGGCTTTCATCCTTTATCATAGTTAAAGAGCACTCTACTATGGCGAAGAACTAGAGGTTTGCCAAGATACCCATTATCGTGGTCATCCTCTTAGTTTGTGAATATAATACAATTTATGTGTCATCAAACTCCTCACTTGGTGGTTATCTAATCTAAGTAAACACCTCCACCACTCTGGCACCGCTGCAGTCTGCCCCTCCCAAAAAGGGGAAAAAATTCATCGAAAGCTTGTTTTCAAGTAGGTTGCTTCACTTCAGATGGTACAAAAGCTGTCTTTGATCTCATGGCTAAATTAACGTGTCTTTTGGAAGATAGCAATGTTTGGAGTATTTTTGAGGACAACTGTGCTGAATCAAGTTGTCAAAACAGTGTACAGTGTTTATAATGATAATGTAGATGAACACTCGGGTCCTCTGGGAATCAGTGTGCTGCATGTTTCTCTGTTTCTATCAGTTGTGAAATACTTGACAAAATCTGTGCAATGATAGAACAGCTGTATGAAGAAGGTTTGTATAAATTCTTCATTTGTTGGACAATCAAGTTGTGCAGAAGCTTTCAACTCTGTTATAGTTCTTTTATCTTTTTATTTTCCTCGCGTAATTGTCATTGAATGAAAAATCTGGAGCAGGACCACATATCTATATACATACAGCCCGTGATACCGTAAAAGCTGTTTTTATGTTTTAAGAGTAGATGACAGTAATAGAATCGTGAGCAAGAATGAAGCAATGTCGCATGTTAGTGCTAAAAATTGATGAAGTCTCAAAATGCAAAGGTAAGTTGACAAGGTAAAACTGCCTTGGTTGGTTGAAAAGGTGTCTCACATGGGCGGGCTGATTTTGCCATACTATATGAGCTACTATAATTTTACTTATATAGATCTTTGCCTTCCCTAAATCAAAATACTAGATCTTTATCAATTATTAAAGTGATTGAAAAAGACTCTTGACGAACTTACACGCGTTTTGTCGTTCACTTTTTTTGCAATTTTCACCTACTCTTGGCTAGCTTTTGCTTTTTGATCGTTTTGCTAAGAGAGTTTTAACTGACAAGTTAGATCTAAACTAAACAAGGAAGAACGACCAAAACCTGTGTTCTAATTACCTGTTTCCTTTTTCAGTAAATCCCAAAAGGGCACTAAATTCCAATGTCAAATTATAAAGCCCTTCTGCAAACCTTCTAGTTCCTTTGAACCATCTTAAGAAAAATTAGCTACTAGCACAAGCCTAACTCTTGCTTTCTATTATGCTATCTAAATTCTTAAGCAAGTCAAACAAGGGTTTCTCATAAATCATTATAATCATGATCATGGAAAATAAACACGTGATTGTTTACTTCATTTGTGGGTCATTTGGTTAAATCCACCAATCGTGTGAAAAACTCTTCTAGTCATGGACGCATCCATTAAATGAGATTGTAATGACAAAATGGCAATTGCTTGATTTGAATGAGATCACTGTCTCCAAAAATATACACACTACGCGCTAATTGATTGGGCTGACATTGTTGCAAGTAAAGCTAATTTGTGAAGCTGTCACGCAAGTCGTGTAGAGGACCAGATTTAATACTAAATAACAATTAACTATTAAATCTAAAGAAATACTGATAGAATAGGGCAAATTACTAATAAAACAACGTCCACTAGAGCCCCATTTTCTGTTCTTTTAATCCATAGTTTACCTTATAAATAGATGCTCAAGTACTGCAACTCATTAACACCAACTCCTCATGGGCAGAGATAGAAACAAAGCACAGGTAGCATTAAGAAGGAACCAAACACTATCTATATACGTATTAGCAACTACACGCAAAAGGAAAAGCAAAAGCAAAACAAAGGTACAAAAGGTTGGTTGTTTCATAAAAGGGCTCCTCACCTTCTTTATCAAAAGCAACACGAGCAATCTAAAACCATGGAAGAAGATGGGGAAGACTTGACCCCATTTTGGCTACAAACCACCACCAATCACGGCCGAGGACGCCGCTTTCTCCACGGTTTATCATCCTTCTTCTTGAGTTCTGGACTTTTGGTTTCAATTCTGCTGGTAACAGCTGTTTCCTTCTTGGTTTTTGTAGTCCCCTCAACTATTTCTTTCTCTACTCAAATCTTTAGGCCTAATATTGTAAAGAAAAGCTGGGATTCACTCAATTTAGTCCTAGTACTTTTTGCATTAGTCTTTGGATTCCTTAGCAGAAACAAGAATGAAGATCATCAATCTAGTACTACTACTACTACTTCTAGTACAAGAACTGAAACCCAAAAATCAAATCCATCCACTCCACATTCACAACAAGGATGGTATTGCCTTCAATCCCAGCTGAAAAATCAAATCCATCAAATCCTGTTGAATGGTATGGATATTCAGATCAGACGGCCTACAACACTTCAAGTATTAGAAGGGGTGGACTGATGAGGAGGACTAGTAGTTCGTATCCTGATCTACTTGAAGCCACTCCAAGGTTGATCTCCGGGGATGATGATCCATGGAGGAGTTATGATGATATGAATATAGATACTCCCCGGTATTCCGACTCCGGCCAGCTATATCGCCGGCGAAGTTGGAAATATTATACATTTGATGATTCATCCCAGCTAGACAGCAAGAATCTTTATGTGGATAGATTAGTGAACCAGCCTCCTAAGGAACCTTCATATCCTCTAGCTCCAGCTCCTCCATCTTCTCCTCCGCCAGCCGCATCTCCAGCTCAACCATCTCCGCCGCCGGTTTCACCAGCACTGCCGCCAGCTTCACCACCGTTGCAAATTGAAAAGCCGATAGGAACCCATCAAAGTGTTGCGCATAGAAGGGAGAGAAGGAGAAAAAGAAAGGATAATCAATTGGAACACCAAGAACCCATCTCGGAACCAGCTACACCTCCTCCTCCTCCTCCGCCGCCGCCGCCACTGCCGCAATTTGTGGATCAAAAGAGTGGCAAAAGTGAGAAGAAAAGAACTGGTGCAACTGCAACTAAGGATTTCTTGAACTCTCTCTACCATAAGAAGAAAAAGAAGCAGAGGCAAAAAAGTGTTGAAAATTTTGATGCTTTACTTCACGAGCCTGAAATCCCACCTCTCCATTTTCAAATACCACCAACATCTCCGACGCCGCCACCCTCTGTTTTTCACAATTTGTTCTCATCGAAAAAATCCAAAAGAAAGACAACACACACGGTCATTTCAGTTCCGATTCCTCCTCCTACGGCATCGGCGATTTCTAAAACGTCTCAATTTGAATTCGGCGCCGCTCGGAGACCTCAACAACCAATTAAAGTAAGAAGCTTTGGCAGTGAGGAAGGCAATTCGAACAGATGGTGGAGAATCGCCGCTAATTCCCATTCCACCGCCGCCGCCTCCGCCACCATTCTTCAAATCACCGGCGTGGAAGTTTGTGCTTCAAGGTGATTACGTGAGGGTAAATAGCAACCTGAGCTCACGGAGCACTCTCCGGATCCTGATGAGGTTGAATCCGATGGAACACCCACGGCTAAGATTTATGGTGACGCGTCTCCATTTCCGCCGTCGCCGTTTTTCTGTCCGAGCCCCGACGTGGATGCAAAAGCTGCGTACTTCATTAGTAAATTTCGGGCCGGATTGAAGCTTGAGAAGATAGATTCCATGAATAAAAAACAAGGGGTGGGCTTGTCTAACCTTGGCCCAGGTTCAGGCCCAACTCATATTTGAAGAGTTTTTTTTATTTTTATTTTTTTTAAATAATTCAAGAATTTTTCTAAATTTGATTTGTTTATTTATTTTTTTGGGGCTTAAAATGTTGGTGTATAGTTATTTCATACAAACTTGAATTTTTGGTAATGAAACTAGTGTATGTTGTATCTTAGTTGTCTAGTACGATAGTAGGGAGTTTGTTGAGATTGAGATTTGATATGTCTAAATAAATTTTAGAGTGGCAAAAGACAGTTTTTATGAAGTTAAATTTGGATAATGTAGTTCACAATAAATTTTAGAGTGGTAAAAGACAATTTGTTTATTGTGGTAAAACACAATTTGTTTATTGGAGTTGAAGTGTATATCTCATGTGAATATTATTGTTTGGAGAAGTGTTATGTTTCTATTTAGCCCAAGAGAAGAAAATGAAAAAAGTCGAGTGTAATTTCGTTCTGTTCCATTTTTGCAAGCGGTTTCTTGTGAAAAAGCTGAGAGAAAACAAGCGGACGAATTAGGACTCGGTCAACATGCGACAAAGGTTTTAGTCAAGAGTTACCATTTGCATTCGCTCAAAGGTTATTTACTGGACTACGATAGGATTATATACCATTTGCTTAATACAGCTTTTGGTGATGTAAAATCATCACATTATCACTACATTTGTTTGGTTGACAAGGATTAAACAAATCTCATCAACCACTGTTTATGTACATTGATAGCTACGTCCAACGTATGTCCTTTATTCTTCACTTTTGGTCCAAATTAAAACATTACTGACTATTAACTAATATACAGTACATGGATGTCCCGGAATTTGATTAATAAACCTTAAGATACTCCTGATAATGAACTTTCTAAACACACAACATAACAAGGAGCGAATTAGAGATTTAGTTAGTACAGTAATACAGCCTCTTTAACATAACCTAAATCCTGCAACAAACTGGTAGCAAAATTTCTATGCATAATCCTTGCATCATCCTAACTCATTCCTTTGGAATCAACTCATTTGGTGAAGCTATCAAATCTTTACTAGCTAACCTTTTTAGACGGTGGAAGGAGGAATGTTAGTAGTTGATCCAGCATATTGCTTGCTGATAAGGTTGATTTCTAGTCCACTAGGCAGATTTGTTGATTCAAGTGTTGACAAACTCCTGGAGATTTCATTGCTAAGAACCTTCTCAACAAGTTGATTGATGGGATTTCCTCTAGCCTGTGGGTGCAACAATGGGAAATTTCTAAAAAGACATTCTAGTAAAACAAGACAGATTACAAGTAACAAAACAAGTTTAAGCAATGCACCTTGATACCAACAGCGATGGCGGTTTTCAGCTTGACCAGTTCACCTAATCTTAAAGATCCCCCTTTGTTGTCTTTGACAAACAGGATTGGTACCCCTCTTGAATGGGCCAAGCTTGGCAGATGCTTTAACAGCCACCGTGGATTGCAATCTGCTGCTAATAGAATGGCCTGGATCAGAGGAACAAGCATATTCTGTTATCACTCTCTTTAGCAGAATTTGTAAACTTGATTCTTGACAGGAAATGTAGAAATTGGGTTTAAAAATAATTGGTGCTGGATGAATCAACAAATTATGACTCTGAACTGTAGCAGCACCTAGCTCATACTTCTACCAGCAAAGCCCACCTTAATATTTCTTCCTGCCAATCCCCATCTTACAACTTTGTGATATTTTTTTCTTTGAAGCATATATTTAGAGTTCACATTTCCGAGGTGATGCTAATCAATTAGAGATTGTACCCAAATGAAAGCTGACAGATCTTAGAGCTACTGATGCAACTTCATTGTTTACAACCAAGTCTAGCTATACGGATCTGGAAGTAAACAATGTCACAGATGTGAGAGCTTATATAGAGGATTTTCCCACAGAAAGAATCTCTCCTCAAGCTTTGAAGTTCAGAATGGCTGCAAAGGTTTAAAGGCTACAGCTTTCTGGCAACCAAAAACTATTAACATTCAGTACATGTTGATAAATCATGACATATCTAATCAGTAATCAGGTTTCAGTTAAGATAATTAAAGAAATTGGACCTCCGATTTCATCTACATGTTACACAACCTAGAGTGTTATGGAAGTATAGAGAAGAGCAGAAGCGTCTTTTACTTTGCAACATGTTCACAATATGCAGAACTGAGACCTTAATAACGTGAAATTCAGAATAATACTGATTAGAGTAAATTACACAAAATAACCTAATAGGTGGTGATTTTCTTATTAAAAGAAAAAAAAGTTAGTACTTTAGTAATGCTTTTAAGATCAATAAAATGTGATATACTGATGTACTAACATAAATTTGAGAAGATAAGGAAACGAGATACAATTAAGTGGAAGAAAGAAGATGACCTGAAGTTGTACTGTAGGCATCTTAACATTGTGGCTGCCATTCATGAGCTGCTCCTGAGAAGAACACTTCACTGAAGAAACAGGTTGCATTCGTTCAAGCACACGCGTAACATCATTGACCCCTATCGAGAATTGTTGCTAAGCATAACAAAAAAAATATATATCACAAGAAGTCCTATACCATCAAGATTTTCTACTGTTTATATTTTATACTAGTATTTGGCATACAAAAAAAAAAAAGTAAAATAAACATTAAACAAGAACAAAATAAATAACCGTGTGCAACCTTAAGCCATACTTTTTCAGGCAAAGCTCTATCAAAATTTCTTGCAGATTCAATTTCCCTGTAATCAAATCAAACCTAATTAAACTACTAAAACCTTTTTAGCCCTAATTTTCAATATTAATCATTAATTAAAGGAAATGACACCTCCGGATCAAGTCAAGAAGACCAGCCAGACTAAATCACCTTCATAACAACTACCACTGTATACAAACACAAACCCATGAATGAAAACAACACAAAATATAAAGTAAGTAAAATATTAAAATATCCGAAAAAAGGAGAGCCCTTACATTGTTTGATGAGGATCAAAAGTACTACTTCCAACGTCGCTAGTAGGGACTTTGTTAGGTCTGTTTCTGCATCGCATGTTCAATTACTCCTCGCAGCCCAAAATATGTAAGAAAAATTTAATGGATGATTGAAGTGCAATTGAGCTGCTATTAAACCCTAGTATTCCTGTAGATTGGTAATGGGTCAGGTACCCGAATTGGAACCCGATATTGAATTCGGAAAAAAAACTTGATCCGGTAGAATAATGGATCACCAGGATTTGAACCCGATTCAATCAATAAGCCGAATCACCAAAAAAGGAGGGAAAATAAACAAGCAGCCAAAGTCGAACGTGACAATTCCGATCTAATTTTTTTTTGGAAGTAGAAATTTTCAACATTTTTTAAGACAAATGATTACATTAAATTCCGTGGGTTGTTGGTTTATGTTGGCCAACAAACTCGTAGGTATGGAATCGTTGTTGAAGGAAATTGAGACGAGACGAAACATCAAATTTTATACTTATAAAACGTTAAATCGAATATATAATATATAGTATTAAAAAAAAATTTTAATATCGAAATTTTCGATTCAAGTAAATTATTCGTTTTTCAAAACCCAAGAAGAAATATGCACAAGTTACATGTATTGCTAGACTTTGTACACGCAATTGATTTATTGGTGTACACAATTCTGAAACAATTGAGTGATAACTGATTTTAGCCCCCGATGCATTGTGTGCATTATGATATTCTGGGGTTAGTTATGATTCTTGGGGACAGAAAGAAACAGTAATTCTATGCATTATTAGTGACATTTATTTACATATTGATAAATACGTAGTTCGTTAATTTACAGTCCTGGGATGCTAAACAACAGCCAAATGTACATGCAAGGTTAAGCACCTGCTTCAGCATTCACATCATCAAATTACATAGACATTAGGAAGAACATTCATAGTTACAATTATTAGGACATGCAATGTTGGGTGTTTTAACTCCTCTAGTGAGGCAATCATTTGTTGCTGGCTAATCCAGCGACTAGCTCTCCAAGAACCAGTTCTTGTTTTATGTATTCAGCCCACCTTGCTTTAATTCTGACAATCTCGATGCTTTGCTTGACATTCATAACGATTGAAAGATCCATTCGGGTTGCAAAGAAAGCTTCTATTTCATCTGCCATCTCATGGCTGCCAAACTGGAATGAAAACATATATAGTATTTAGAGGGTTAATGCCTAATGCAGATTTTGTAACACATAACAACCCTTGCAAGGTTTTTATCAATCTGATTCTGTTTAGTGCGGTGCATTGGAACCATGTATTTTCAGTAACAAGTAATAATAATTCAATCTGCTATTCTGTTGTTGAACTTTCTCGACTTAAGGAACACTAGATTGGAAAACCCGAGTAAAAACAGAAAATAACTCGGTACACATTAGACGCAGTTACTTACGGGGGTAACAATATTTCTGATAAGAGGGTGAAGTAGAGGACCACTTCCCCATCTATTCAGGATCACATCCCAGTTCTCCTGCATTGTACAAACATTTATGCCAACCAGCATATATAACATTTAGAAGAAAGTGATTTTGCAAGTCCTGCAATTATCATGATGTTTACTTATTCTGAATTTCTTTTTGTTTCATAGGTAATTATTCTGAATTTCACGTTATTCTTTACTTTCTAGGGGATTTGAGCAAAATTCACGGTCTAGATTTCAAATTATTTATAATTCTGAAGTTCCAGAAATAGAGATTGAACAATGCTTCTTGGCAGCAAACTTTCTAAATCGTATGGAAGTTCTTCATACAAATTTGTGCATTCTGACCTTCTAGCACAATAGAGATCTACCTTAAACCATATCCAAGCAGTTGATCTGCCTTCCAAGCTTATCCATCCAACAACATAATTAATATCTTGATCACGAACCTGTAAAAGAAGAACAATGCCATTAATGACAAGATTTTGAGCCGGAAACAAGAATATTACTCTTTCAGTTTGTGACGTTGTTGACCAAATATACCAACCTCATCAGAAGAGATGAAATTCAGAACTTCCAAAACTATACTTGGGTCTGAAGAAGTTGCCATGCAGCCTACAGAAAGTCAAACATAAGATGCCAAATTTAGACAAGCTTCCATGACCCAACAGGGAAAATTAGTAGGAAAGGGCGAGAAGAGGAAGAATAACTGCTAAAGTTTCTGATGTCAAAAAGACATTTAGCCCACACTATTTTGGACAAATGTAACTATGATTCTTACGCAAAATCCTCGTCTTCTCTTGCACTGCATCAACTTCTCTATATAACCTAAGCAGATGTTGAAACCCATTCTTGTTGTCATTGCTTGTATTCCTCATCACAGCAATATAAGCAGCCTGCAGGACTTTCTAAATAAGTGCCACAGAAAGACAGGAAGAAAGATCAGGAGATAAAGATGTCTACTTACCCTTCTGGCATCAACTGGGAGAAGTGAAGTTTCTCTGTCATCCATGTATGCCTGGAATCGTTTTAATGCTTCTTCACAAGTTTGCTGATGGCCAAAACTAACCAAAGCCATCAGAACTTCTTCCTTCGTCAATGCACTTAATTGGCTTTCTCCAGGTACCACATCCCAACCTAATTTTCTGCATATAATGCAAGTTAATTTTATGATGCTTAGTTTTAAAAGAGAGATGTAGCTTCCCTGGCATTCAATTATCCACTACACCTCACTATTCTGAAAAACATCACCACTATGCACGTATCTGCAGGATCTGTTCAGATTTCATAACCATGTTAATCATGTGAAAACAACAGAGTTGAGAATCTGAAACATTATTCTGGCTGATGGGTCCTTGACAGTGCATAACATTTATGTTCCTAATTTGGGACATGTATTCAGAGTCATATAAGTTTAAAGCATTATTTAAACCACCAAGGTGTACTCTGGATGAACAAGATAAGCATTGTGATCATTTATAAAAACCATTCTTACTCTGCAGAGAACAGTAGAAGATTGATGAAGAATTGTTTCACAGTAGCCAACAAATCTGGGATGGCATCATTTAAGATTTTTGCAGCATTTTGACATATCTGTCATGAAAATCACCAAATTAGTTTTATTTTAAGGCATGTAAAGAAATAGCATGGTGAAGGAAAACATTACATCAATTAGTCTCGATAACGTGATATATTCAAGGTCCTTTTTGTATACTTTCATCAGGGTAAGCAAAGAGGATAAAGGAATCTTGCAAGCCTGACAAAGAGCATACGTATCGAATCCAAAATACCTGCAGAAGAACTTTTTCAACACTGTAAATTAAACACAAACTTTAAAGAATACACCTTTGAAGTCTGGTAGGTAACTAACTACTGTGGGAAGAAACATTGTTAACTTGACAAGACTCGTGCTTTCCAACGGGGGTATTCTAAACCTAAATTGAATTTACTGTGAACATTTCAAGTTGGAAAGTCTTTGGACTCATCTATGATGGAAGTTTAGTAGCTTGATAAAGTAAGGAAGTTTGCTGCTCATCTGTGATCACATTGTTGGGGGTCACTTAGGTCTTAAGAGACTGAATGTGCAAAAATAGTGTATATTCCCAAGCGTCGTTATGAAATAGAGTAGAAAAATTTTCCTAACTTGAAAATGGCATTAGATTTTTCAGATATGAAATAATTGTACAAACCAAATTCATCTGCTGCTGATAAGCAGTTGCTCTCTATAGCTTTCTCTAGTCGAGTTAAAAGGTCATCATCATACTTGACCCTGTAAAAACCTCAAGTATGAGCTTGGTGGACATTTGCTTTAATCCAGAATTCCTCCTCAAAGTTTTCTGGGCTTTCCTTTTCGAGCATGCTTGAGCTGCCTCCTAATGTGTGATAAATTGCAGATATGTCCATTTCTCCAGTCACTGATTCAAGGAGGAAATTCTTGCGCCTATTATATGACCCAAGGGACAAGGTTATTGGAATGATCCATTGGCCATCACCATGTAATCCAGAAGATAGGAAATGTGTCTGCAAATAGATAACTATGTAAGATTTTCTGGGATACAAATTTGAATCAATTGAAATATACACCATCATATGATTTTTCATTTAAGATGAAAACCTGCTCAAATTCCAGAGTCCAATCTTTTGTACGATAGTGAGATAACTGGATAGCCCTTTTGCTTTGTCCATATGCTCATGATTTTGCTTATTTCCACACCGGATACTTCAGAGAGAACATTCCATAGATCTTCAGTCTTTGCATTCCCCCAAGCATATCTTTTCATGTATGAACTCAAAGACTTCTGACTTAAGCAACAATATAACAGTGAGATAAGGAGAGTTCTAATCACTATGAATGTACACAAACAGATCGGAGTAAACACAAAGAACTAATTATGATAAACTTAGCATACCGCTAAAGTAAGTTCAAATCCTTCCATATGATTACATATGATAGAGGTTGGGGGGATTATGGATGTTTTTGAGGGATACTAGGATTTTGGTTGGATGAACAAAACAGTATATTGTAATTGAAAAAAGAAATTGATAGAGGAACTTAAGAATGTTCTATAGCAACTCTACCCTAAAATTAGGAAACGTCACGTCTTGAAGAGCAAGTCACCCCTTTCTAAATAATAAATGTTACATGTATATTTTTCATGGATGTTGTTCGGCCCGCTTTTTTTATTGCCCAGGTGTTTCCTTTTCATTCTCGAATAGATATCAAAATGAAAGAAAAGAAAAAGAATGAAGAGGATTAGTATTAAAAGAGAAAGAGTTCTACTAGACACTTATTGCTAAGTTTCTTCATAAACAAATACTAACAACTAAGCAAAGAAGGATTGCAAATTTAGTGTTTCTTTATCCAGGTCTCTGTTTGACATTTAGAGGTACAAACTAATAGAACAGGTTTGGATGGGATTAAGAGGTCGGTGACTGGCAAGGGGCAAATTTGTTGTCCAATTAAGTAACAGCTGAAGGAATATTCTTGCAGACCTAAAATACTTCAGAGAGCTGGAAAGTTAGATACATTTGTACTGTTGGAAACTCCGACAACCATTAAAGATCTATCCTGCCTTTAAACTTGCAGGGGATGTGAAAGATAGAACTTTAAAAGGCCATAGATCAAACTGTAACTCACTGATTTACTGTTAGTCAATACTGTAGAAGTTTGCCTATGTTCCTACCTGGAATATATCATTGCCAAGATAATCCTGCAACATTCGAATAACAGCAGATCCCTTCTCATAGCTTATGGCATCAAAATATTCAAGGACTGAACGAGCATGGTGTATTTCATCACCTGCAGCGTACTTCCCGTGAGCAGACAAGAACTGAATCACATTAAGCAGTTTCATATTGATAGTTTGTTTTGAACCTCAATTGGGTGCGATTGTTCCAGTGCATCCATCTTTAGCCCATCCGTCATCTCTTGAAGAAAGCGATCCCAAATTTTCCATTCTGGGAATAGAATATCAGTCACTAGATAACTCACCTGAAAAAAAAAAAAGAATGTTATATCGAGTTGAGGCCCATTAAGTAGAGAAAAGAGAATAGAATCTGAAAATAGTACCCAAGTAGCAAAACCCTCATTGAGCCATAGATGAGTCCACCACTCCATTGTTACCAAATTACCAAACCATTGATGCGCAACTTCATGAGCCACAACAATTGTGAGCTGCCATAACACAGAAAGCGGCCCAAAAGGATAAAAGAATTCAGATCCATAAACTACCTGGTATCCAAAATTGCACCAGTAGGAACTTTTGGGTGATGAAGCGTATTTTTTCTTCGATTATTTGTCTAATGAAATCATAAAAGAAAGAAAAACTGAAAGTGCAGTCAGAGTCATGTCAAACCCTCTGTGTGTTAGCCACTGAGGAATGCAAGTCATCATGAAGTAGTTCATTTTCACGGTAGATTATCAAACCATAATTCTCCATAGCCCCACCAGAAAATTCAGGAAAATGCAACCATATCCAGCTTAGGGAGTCCATACGGCATTGAGAAATACCTGCAGGCTTCATTTTCCAAATTAGCTATAAAAAATACTAATAAGTTAAACAAACTAAAAATCATAAATTGGAAAAAGGATGCATAACAAAGAAATTCTGTTCTGCAATGTTTGAGCTAGATATCTCCTATACACTAAATAACATCCAGAAAGAACATTAACGTCTAATCAAGATTATCATTTACCAAAAGATTGCAAGATAAATTCTTTCCTTGTTCAATCATAGTAATTCTTAAATATGTCATATAAGATCTAAAGATGAGGAACCTGGTTTAGTTTGATTATCCAGACCTTTTCCCAAAGGAAATATTTCCTGACAGTGAAAAGGTTTTCCTCACATCCAATTGTGAACAAGGCATAAATGTCTCTTATACCTTCTAGATGTGTATAAGAGACAGTTTACTGTATCTTATACAATCTGGACAGCATGTTAAAAAACATAGATCATGCATGCAGTGGAAGGATTCACTTGCTTTAGCATCATGGAAAAGATACTTACTTTTTGAATAAGTCAAGTGCCTTAACTGCGATTTTCAAAGCAAACTTTCCCTTTTCACTTTGGCCAACAGGAGTGTACACACGCACCTTAATTCCTGCACAAACAATTAAGGGCATCTATGAAGTGGGATACAAAATAATTGTGTTAAATAGTGTGAATCACATTGTACACTCACCATCATCTGTTGTGTCTTCCATATAATCAAAGAGTCCCACTACAACTGCCACCAAATATGTTGACATAACTATGCTTTCATCAAAGTAAATAGTCTTGACAGTAAATGCCCATTATGTTTTTCCAGAGAAACTGGCATATTGGACAATGCTGTCAGCTCCAGTGGTACATTGGTTAATGTTATTTTAAAGATGGCCTGCCAAGAATGTGTTATTAGTAAGTCCAAAAAAGGCAAAGTCAGAAGAAAATTACAATTGGAGCAGTTGAGGGCAAAAATCTCACACAGCTAAAAAAGGCAAAGAAGAGAAGATGAGTCAACAAGTAGGTTACAGTTTACTCTTTGGCACTTCTACATAAGAAGTCACTAGTCAAAAACTTAAATCCATGTCTATGATAACATATAGGCCACAAGCCTTGCAACAGCCTTGATTAGTAAATCAATTCTGTCATGACACAGTAATATGAAGTTAACATTAACTGCAAAAACCATGCAAGAATAGTTTTTCTTCTACCTCAAAAATTTTTTTTTTTTGGCATCTCAGAGTACAGGCGAAGGGATTGACAAATGATACATAATTCTTTGACATTCTGTATCAAAACTAGCCTCCTATGGCACCTAGTTATCTTTCGTATCAATAATTTTCCAGCAGAATGGAATCTTTGTGTACCATAGTTACAACTGACTTGGCCATGGCTATCCAAAATTTCAAATAGAGTAAAATAGCCATTACTATGATATAGAAACTCAATACTTAATAACCAAATACACATGCAAGAAAAAAAAATACACATGCAACACATCAGGCCTGTGTATAATATGGTCAGACTTTAGGATTCCCTCTCTATCATGTCATATATTCAAGTTCATCAATTTATGGAAACTTAGGCATGGAGACAAAAAATACTAATAATACCACAAGAAGCATCTGAAAACAGGAGCAGCTAACTGAAAGCAGATAAAATGATTGCGGTCTCATGAATTAACCTTAAAAGCAGGTTCATCCCAGCATGGAAAACATAGTCTTGCATCCACTGCTTCAAATTGAGTTGCAACCATATTCTTTTTCTCTTCTCCATCCACGTAAGTACTTGAAAATTTAGTTTATGATGTTAGAGAAGAAGTTGATAAGACTGACAACCGATTTATATTCTGTAAGAAGATAACAAAAGAGAAAAAGAAAGCACCATCTGTATAAACCCTGAAGTTGTTCATTAAGAGTACCAGAGAAGGTTATCTCCAAGATCCCATTTCCAGTACTTAAATACTCATCAAACCCCAAAACAAGAATCTCATCACCTTTATCAACTACAATATCTGATGGAATATGCTTCTGCAATTCAAAAAAAAAAAAAAAAAAAAAATGTCAAACACAAATCAAGAAAAACAAACCAAGAAACAGATAATGAATTTATGGGTTAAAGAGGTATAACATAACCTACATGTTTATCAGAGCAGGTAAAAGAGGCATCAAGAATCACTAGCTCTAGAGCATTCAAGACTAAGAACTTTGTGGGTTCCACAATAGAGATGTCAGTGGAGACAGTACCAGAGAATTTGCAATCTTCAAGATCAAGATTCAGAGTAAGATCATAATGTTTAGGGACTGCAAATTTAGGAAGTCCTCTGGTTTGACCTTTGAACTGCTCAAGCTTCTGCTCTGTGGAATCCATCTCTCTCCCTTCCTCCCTCTCTCTAGCCTTATCAACTAAACATTTGATGCAATAAAGATTCCATTTTTTTGGTCCTTTTCTGATTGGACCCAAAAGTCAAAAGAAATCACATCACAATTTCACTTTCAGGGGTTCTTTTTCCAGGCAGCGTGTTTGACGGGTCGTCAATGGCTGCGAAACCCACATCGACAATTATTTGCAAACTGACAAAGACGGCAACAGCTGAAGGTGGTCGACCGGAGCATGATGGGCTCATAGTCTCCCTTCCGGCACACTCCATTGTTTTAAATACGATTGAAGAGGTTCCTCTCTTATAGTCTTTTCAAAGCCTCTGCTAATGCTCACTCTTTTTTTCCTAACGTAACGACTTCTTTGAACCCTTCAATTTATAACGGTAAAGAGGAGATTTTTTTCTTTGCATTAACGCTGGACTTCCACCCTTCTACTGCCTCATAGAGGACGAAAATTTCATGTAGTGGTTGACTAGTTGTAAACTCGCTCGCCTTAAGTTTGGCTCCATTTGCATTGGTTCGAGATTTGATTATAATTAATGAAATTAAGCACGAAGGATCTAATTTTCATTTTGTTAACTTTTCAAGTCGGGTTAAGTACATTTAAATAATTGAACTAATCATTCAAACAATTAGATTAAAAATTAAAAGTTTGAACATAATATATTCAATCCGACTTGTTGTATTAGTAGTTTTTAATAATTAATAATGTAGATTAAAAATTAACCTGTTGAACATAATATATTCAATCCGACTAGGGGTGTAAACGAACCCAATCGAACACGAATAGTGCCCTACTCGAAATCGAATTTGAAATTTTTTCTTATACTCTAACTCGAACGAGTTTCAAACTTTAAACTCGAGCTCGAACTCGGGTAGTTTGACTTTTTCGTAGGTAAAATATGTAATTTTTTAAAAAAGTATGAATATTTTAGTAATTTTACATATAATAATAAAAAGCTAAATTATATAATATTCGAAAAGTTCGACGAATACTCGAGCATATGGGCTCGTCAAAAGTTTCAAATTTGAGCAACCTCGACTTGAATTCGGTCAACTAGAGTTCGAGTTCGAGTTTTTGACCGAGCTGCTCTACAGAACTAAATCCGACTTGTTCTATTAGAAGTTTTTAATAATTAATAATGGTACCATTGCATCTCTAAATTTCTACTCAAGGCGTGAAATGTAAGGTTGCGTTTTATTTGATGCCTGGTAGAAAGCGTAATATGATATTTTACTAATTTTTTTGGTGAATATGAGAAATTAATCCTGTATCCGAAAGTACCGAGCAACTTCAAAAATTAACGACCGACTTTCAATTGATAACTTCATTATATTACACATGCAGATAAGGGCGATTGAGGATAAAGAAACAAAACAAAAACTTGGTACAGTACAAACAGACAACGTTGTTGGCCTGTACCGCCAACTTAATTAACACAACAACAAACGCCATCAAACCACTAAAACAAACAGGCACCCATAAGTCTCTAGCAATTGGCTGGATGAGGAAGTTTACACTTGTCGGGGAGCTGCGCGGCGAGGTATGGATCAATTCCAAGTGTAGGCAGCCAAGTGGAGTTCTTGAAAGAGCAAAGACAACCAACGTCTGCATGTTTAAGTGCAGTGCAGCACCCGGATGAAGGCTCGGATGGGTTGGGAGGAGTGACTGCTGGCTTGCACGACATCAGCTCCTGCCCGGACAACTTGCAGATTGTCTGGGCCTGCGTTATCACGACATTACTAGCAATAGCAAATAGCAAAACAACTACAAGTGCAATGTTCTGATAGGACTTCATGGCTATGAGATCGAGAATATTTGCACAAAATTTGGTTAAATTGTTTCTTGCTAGCTATATATGTATTTGTATTTGTGGGATGAGCAATATAGCTTGCATGGGTTATATTTATAGGCAGAAGGGAATGGTGGGGGCCGTGGGGATATTACTGTCAAGAGTGTGAAGTCAAGTCTAACAGATATGATATGATATATAGGATTACTGAGATCCGTGAATGTTTGTTGGCATTTTATTTATGGCAGAATTTGGGCTGTCACGGGCTCTGCATTTGTGGTGTAGAAACCTCCAGATTCGTACACCTCTGCTTTCTTTGCATTACACACAGTCAGTTCCGCATATCTATTGGTTAATTTAGTAATGCCCCTTCGTCGTATTTTTTTTTTTAATTATCATGGACGAAGTTTATGGTGGTAAAGTGTTTACCAGAATACGATACAACGTACGGGATCCCAATTTCTTGAACCAAACGAGAGGATTGACTGGAGTGGATATCTCCCTTTTCCCATGGTTTAGCCTGATCTTAAATCCCTTTTATTTCCCTTTCTCCAAGATGATAATACAACATACTGATGCCAAGTTCTTCTAGTAGCAGAGTAACCCATCACCAACCACACCATCATTACTCTAGTTCCCCTAATTCATCCTTGAGTGACCAATTCGGAAAGTTAAAAGACTTATACAGTAATAACATATATATAATTGTGACATTGAAATGAAAGTTTGTTACAATAATTGGTCAACCAATGTAAAGATTCTTATTGAGCTTCATCAAAGTATTGAAACGGGCTCCCTAATACTCCTCCAGGGAAACGAGGAGATGGATAAGGAGTTCATTACTCAATCGTCCCACCTATCCATTTCAAGCTCAGGTACTGGTCGAATTAATTTTGCCTATAGGAGAAAGGCACAATACATCTTTCACAGAAGGAAATTTCCTCAAGGGCACAGAAATCAGATACCAAAATGTTCAGCCGGAGGAGGTTAACCATTCAACAAATTCATGGAGTTCCCTTTAATTGCTTTACTACCTAAAGAGATAACAATGTTGAAGGAATGCCCCCCAGGGTTCCAATTCCCACTTAGCAAAGCATGCCTTTCAGTGCACAAGATAATGGACATGTTGTGTTAGAAAGCACTACTACTACTCCAGTAACAGGTACCACAAATTGCAAAGCGCAAAGAGTAGCATATATTGGGAACCAAATGCTTATCATATATTAATAACACAAGTTATCAAATAACCACAAGATGACACCGGCTTCATAAAGTAACTGAAGCATTTCACTGCAAAAGGTAGATTAAACAAGTGATTTGCCCTAAAAAAAAAAAAAAAAAAAAAAAAAAAAAACACTTTTGTGAAGCTACCTGTTATGCAGTTGGTTTATGCCTTCTGCAGATTAATATGCATGAAATAAACACATATCCGGAGTAATGATATGCTAGAATTGATATTTCAGTAAGAAAATAAGAAATTTGTAAAACGAGATAGTCCAAGGATTTAGCATTCACTAAATTACAAATTGTGGCAGTAACTTTTAAGTTG
Organism: Cinchona pubescens; assembly: GCA_025175665.1. Lineage (NCBI taxonomy): Eukaryota > Viridiplantae > Streptophyta > Magnoliopsida > Gentianales > Rubiaceae > Cinchona > Cinchona pubescens. The sequence goes on from JANKKI010000066.1 coordinate 1,990,463, forward strand.
CCTAAACCCAACTCGAAAGTACATAAGCAAATTAACAATTCAAAGATGGAGTGCCTTGGGACCAAAATTCATTGCACTAGAGCAATGATATTGTTGTAGTGTTGTCAAGGAAAATTCTCTCCGAACAAGAAAGCTTATACACATCACTTATAATCCTCAATCAGCCGAACTTTGAAATAGTTCCAACTCCTTTAACAAGTAAGCCCACAAAGCAAATGAAAAATGCCAGCATCTAAGCCTAATCCAGCGCAACTAAAAAACATGACAGAAATACATGAGCAAAACTTGTTATGCTCAAAAGTTATAACAGTTCTAATACTTGGAATCTTTGCTCAACAGGTATTTTTTGAGAACATCCATGACCGACCCAAAATCCGCATTTACCTGCACAGGTGGATTTGCATACCGGCAAGCCATGTCTTTAATCTCCTTAGAATGGTAATCAATCTTGGATTGTGTGCACTTCAATCCGTGATAAAACTCACCACAACAGTCCTATCAGTTAGCCCAATAACTCCACAGTTCCTCAGTTTTATACAATGCAGTGCTGTGCCACACCGGTGTGGGGACATATAAACATCCCAGTGGAATCAGCTTGAGCCATAGCATCCATCAATTCCTCTTCCGTAGCCTCCTCGACAAGTCCCATTAGAATTCTTCAATGCATAAACAGCCCTATCAATAGAAACAGGGTCACCAATCTGAATAGCAGAAGCAAATGTAGTATTTGCCTTAACCGACTTGAATTCTTTCCAGCCTGATTTATAATACAGGTAAAGAGGATTGGCATTTGCAGCTTGAGCACAAACAAGCCTTGGCATCTTGTCGACAAGCCCCAATTCTTTGCACATATGGAAACCTTTGTAGAATGCATATATATTCCCTAAATTCCCACCTGGAACTATCACCCAATCAGGCACTTGCCAATCAAACTGCTGCAAGATTTCAATAGCAGCAGTCTTCTGCCCCTCCAGCCTCAAACTATTCAATGAATTTGCCAAATATATTGGCAGCTCAGCTGTGACTTCGCGAATCAGCTGCATACAGCCGTCAAAATCAGTGTCTATACTCAACACAAAAGCCCCATTTGCTATTGGCTGAACCAACTGAGCAAGTGATATACGATTTGCAGGCAAAAAGACAAAATGGATGGTATCCCGGCCGAGGCACAATAAGCGGATAACGCAGCAGACGTATCCCCAGTGGATGCACATCCTACCCCAACCACGGGCCGCTTCATTTTGCGCAATCTGTTCACTTGGCTCACCAAAACAGTCATCCCCAAATCCTTAAAGCTCCCAGTATGACTGATCCCACAATGTTTGACCCACAAATCATTCATGGCCAGAAACTGTTTGCCAAAACGCTCAGCCCAAAAAAGATTCGAATTTCCCTCGAAAGCACTAACTATATCGTCACCGTCAATTTCTGGCAAGACCCATTCTTTCTTGGACCAAACCCCAGAACCATAAGGCCACGTAGTTTTCCCAACACGCGAGTCGAAAAGGGCCCGCCAATACTCACCGTCAAATTCCCTCAATGCATCCATGTCGTGCTGCACATCCAGGAGACCACCGGAGCGGCTCCGGTAAACAATCTCGTCGAGGGAATATGACTCGGTGGAATTTGGGTCGGCGTTAAAGGGGAGAACATATTTGGCAGAGAAATTATGGGATGAGGTGTGTCGCCGTGCCTCGTCCCGGATATTCTCGTTGGTGGGCCGACGGTGTTTGACAGCTTGTCCGGTAGAGTTGGCGGCGGCGGATGATGAGGAAGCATCAGGTGATGAGGAGGAGGCTTTGATTTGGGTGAAGTGAATAATGGGGTGTTTAGAGGTGGTGGGTTGGTGGTGTTGATGATTGAATGGAGAGGAAAGAAATGTGGATCTGAGAAGTGATGAAGCCGCCATCGTCGAGATTGATGGAGAGTTTAGAGTGGAGGCGGAGCGGCGGCGAGCTGATAGCCTTGAGAATTATGGCCCGCTTGATTGATTGGAATAAAGTAAAGCGTAATACGGCTCTGTTTGTGCTGGATTTATAACCCGTCTGCTGCTTAACGGTTCCGGGTTTCCCATTTCCTTAAGAGAAACCAGAACTAATTTATGTATATATGAAAAATACTTACATAAATTCAGTTTTTGACACACATATATCAGATACATGAAAAATATTTACGTAGATTCAATTTTTGATCCCACCTATAATTTATGTGGTCAGAATTAAATTTTAGAAAATTTTACTTACATAAGTTGATATCATAAATTCTTTAAAATTTAATCCACATCACAGAGTCTACCAATAAGACCAAAAACTGGGTGTACCTGAGTATTTGACATAATATATAGTGCATTTGGATTGAGAGAAAATATATAAAGGAGGTAAAATTAGATAAATGATAACCTTTTTCTTTTACACATGTAAAAGATGAAAGGAAAGTTTAGAAATGAAAGAAATTGAATGATAAGTTGTTAAAGATTAATAAAAATACAGTTCGTGTTAATTTTGCCAGAAACATAAGTTAGAAGTTTTAGATAAGAGGATAAATAATTTAAAATCATATAAAATGACATATTTTTTCTTTAAAAACTCCCAACATAAAATAAGGGGAATATATTTTTATGTATCTCCTTTTTCCATCTTAATTTATTTTTCTCTATTTTCCTTTTTTTTTGGGTTACTATCTCTTAATCTTAAAAAATAGGCCTAAATATTTCAAATTTCTATAGTAGAAATTTGTGTATAAAAAAGGTAACCGGGAATTTTTAAGAAACAATGACAAACAATAGGATGGATAGTGAAGATAATGACGGGTCGGTCAAACCACAACACTAACGGTCATAAAATGCCCCGACCCAACGGCATTATCCGCAAATGCCAGCTGCCCCACCCGCCGACCCATTTTGCTATCTCACAAAAGGAAATACGCTACTAGTATAAATACATGATGATTAGAGCGGAAAGCAAAACCTGCAAACCTTAAACCCTAAACCCTAAACCCTAAACCTGAGGGGAGACCCAAGAAAATCAATAAATAGAGAAGACTCCTCGGCAATACACAGAGAAAACCTCGGAGAATTCCCATCTTTCATCTTCTCTATTTAGCAATTCTCTGTTATTCATTCAAAGAAGTTCGAAATCTTCAATTCTGTTACAGACTCAAGAATCAAGATAAACAGAGAAGATTCCTCTGCAAAAACAATTACAGAGCAAACCTCAGAGATATAACTAATACAATTTTGGGTCAGTTTTTATTTTTTATTTTTTACCTCTTGTGATATTACTTTTTTGAAGTTAAAGAAAAAAGAGTTTAAAATCTTCATTAAAATGCTTCAAGATTGTTTCTATCTTTTTGTATTTTCCATATCTAATCAAGCATTAGTAGGGCTTCGTTGCAGCAAGAATCAACAAACGAGAACACTGCATAGTGAGTGAATACAAGTTATATACAGTTTTGGGTACGTTCTTTTTACTTATATCTTTCATCTTCTCTGTTGATAATTTTTTTTTTGTTTGTTTCTTCAACAGATTGGTTTCACAACGGGGAATTTTTTTTGGCTACTGTATTTTGTTTCTAATGGCGATTGATGGGAGCTTTAATCTTCATTCTGAGCTCGAGAGGTTTCTTTCTAGATGCCCGAGGCTTGCTTCCATTCCCGAATTCAATTACTTGTTAAGGAAAGGTATAGCTATTTTTGTTTATAGTCGTTTTAACTTTTGAAACTATACAATGCATGATTTTAGCAGTATGATGTGCTCCAAGTTATATGCAGGGAAACAAGGTGACAGAAGAAGAGGTGGTGAAGGCAGTGGGGCAACTATTTCTGCATCCAAATTGATACTATCCCATTGGTGGGATGTTTCCGTCCAATAGTGCATAAGGTTGTGGAAAGGGCCGTATCTTTGCTTCGTTTAGTGCCTTACTTGGGGTCAAATTCAGATGATTCCATGGTGGAATTCAACGAGGATAAGTTCCTTAGAGAAGATGAAGATTTGGACGGTGCTGAACTTATGCATGTTGTTGATGTTTATGCTAGAACCGGGAAGGGCTTGAATCTCCATGAGCTCGCTTGTCTAGCCTTTTGTCGAGCATTAGATATGGTTCCTTTTGTACTGCGGTAAGCATTTTTTTTTCTGGCTCTTACTTCTCTTGCAGAATAAGGGAGAGATAAAACACCCATAAATGTCTCCATTTAGCAGTTGACTTTTGGTGTTGTCTTTTTTCGAGTTAAAGCCTTTATACTGTATCATATTTAAGACATGAATTTGTATCTTGTCAAAATACTAGGAGACGCACATACAAATTTATCTTCTAGAAAACCTTGTGTCCATGTATTTATAGAGTTTTGGTTGAAAAGTTCAGTTTAGCTGTCGAAATACTAGAAAACCTTCTAGAAAACCTTGTGTTTTATCTTCTAGAAAACCTTGTGTCCACCGGCTGAGTCTGAATTCATCAAATATGTAAGTGGAGAGTCTCATGTTGCAACTCGATTAGGCACTTGTTCGTCTTTAATTACCGAAGAGAAAGGATACCCTTAGGAGGACAAATTATTGCCAAAAAAAATCTAAATATTATGAACCCGACATAAACACATATCAAGTAATACATTCCCATAATCCCCTGTTTTTTATTTTTTAAAATCTGTGAGACTTAGTATCTGCTGATGTATTCTGCTCTTTCCATTTGTTCTTTCTTGTTTAGATTCCACCCTCGTAAATTGTTCAGAACTCTTGAAATGAATGAACCAAGTTGTTTTTTTTGTGTATATCAGCCAGTTAACATGCCTTGTTCCTTGTCTCAGGCAAACATTGGATTATTTTCATTTTGCACCCGCTGCATTTGAACTGATTAGGTTGATGGAGTATTCTTGCAAGGAATTAGTTCTGGTAAGTTCATTAATGTTAATTAACTCCAAGAGCTGCTTTTATTTTATTTTTTAGGGTAAATTCAGATTTTTGTTGTCCGAAATGTTTCTGCGACTTTCTATTGATTCTTCTTCCCCTGGTCTGTCCTCTTCTGTTTTTTCTTTATTCATTGTTCCCTCTGCTACTGTATTTTGAGCTCCTCATGGCTTTAGTGGGATATATTCTGAAGCGTGTTTCTGCCAAATTTCTTCATTTGTTTTGGACTTTCATATGATAATCAAACTTATTCGAAGGGGTTGATTGTTTGTTTGTCGTGCTTTCCTTGTTTTCAAATGCTACCGAGTGCGGCAATACTTTCTAGCAATAAATATGTTTCATTTCATCTTTTACAGTAGGAACTTTAAAGCTTAAATGTTTAGGGAATTCGTAAATGCCTATGTACATCTTACTGGCGTGGAGATCTGTTCTAGGTGCCTGCTTGCTACAGGTTTTCCTAAAATTAGTACTGCTCTTAGCTGTTAATAGTGGATATTTGAGTTCTTTCTTGGCTTAATGGGAATGTAACACACATCTGATTGATTCTAAATATGCTACTGCATAGAGATCCTGTAAAACCTGCCAAGTAATGGACCTCTTAAGAGTTGATGCATGGAGATGATCGTCTATTTTGTTTTATAGGTTATGTTCTCTACCTTGGCAATCTCAAAATTTTTGACATTACCAATCTGTTCTTCGTCACTGCACATGCATGTTTTGCATAAACTCCAAAATTTGTTTGTCTGGAAAACTCAATTGTTGGTAGAGGAGAGCTATTCTTATTCTTTATGTTTTAATTTCTTTTTTTGTTGGTTTTGATACTTCTCCTTCTGTTATATTGAATGACGTTACAACTAGATTTTTTTTTTTCCCCTTCTCTTCGGCTTTTGTAATGTTTCTTTATTTTAACCATGATAAAATTCAGCAAAAGGAATTCAAAGTCCTCGACTCTTTTGGATGAACTTTTCAGAATTAAGAATGGTTGTAATTAATGCATTCTCCATTTAACATCCCACTCTGTTTTGCTTTTCGTGCTTTAATCATTATTTTTTTGAATTTTGACAATTATAGATGTCTTATTCTTTAATAGACAGGTAGTCGAGTGCTGAATGTCATACGAGCATCGTATCGGTTCCTTTTAGCAGAGCCAGGAGTTTTCACCACATTGTGGGACTGGTCCTGTTTCTTAGACTTTGTACAGCTGCTTGCAGAGATTAAACTACATGAGGATGAGGAGTTGAAAAGGAATGTTTTGGACCTGAGGTGGTGCAGTATACAAATACTGTCAGTGGTTCTGAAGATAAACTTGATAGAACATCTTCAAATTTTTGTCATGGCTCTGATGAAGCTTTTTTATGTTTATTGCGGTTAGTTGTGTAACCTCTTCAAGCCTGTGATCATTTATTTGCATTTTTTTTGGTTACCAAATAATGTTTATGCTGTAGTAGTAAAAAACAACTAAGTGACAAGAATCTTTGGGCGAGACAGAATGGCACCAAATTCAGCTAGTCAAAGCATCCAAATCAATCTGATAATACCATAAGTTCTTCTTGTGTCTCATCTGAGTCTAAATGATTTAATTGCCATTTTGTTGTATGAGGTATAATATGTTCATTAGAGGGGTAGATAATTTTTCTAATGTTCACCTCAGAGTTGTAATGGAGAAATAGTTTCATTCATTTTTCCTGTTCTCAACATGCTCCTGTTGTTTTGATTTGCTTCTTCAAATTGCAGCTGGCAAGATGTTCTGTCAAGATATATCATTGGAGAAGGCTGGCTGGTATGTTGAAAATTCTGCAGTAAGACACACTGGATGCGAGGTTGAAATCCTTAATCCTGATTTAAAGAATTTCAGCAATAGTTCGCCTTTATTCTCTTCAGAATTTCATGGCATATCGTCACCAGATTGGAGCATCAGCCAAGTGACATGGTAAGAGAAGTTGGTATGAAATAGGGCAGAATATTACTTTTGTGCAAAATTTTACTACATGACTCATCCTATATGGCTTAAGGATATGCATTTCACATGTGCGCCCTTGGACTGGCACTGAGCACGCTTCAAGTGATTAAAACCGTCCTGGGAAGTGCAACTTCGAAGTGGATAAAGCAGGAGATGTATTCCCTTGTTAGAGGAAGTGTGATAACATAAATGCTGAGCTTCAGGCTATAAAGGAATTTTTTCAATTGTGTTTTTTCTGCCTCCCCTTGTTTTATGTGGTCATGATATCATTAATTCCAACAGAACCTTAGTGTATGTGTATGCATCTTTGCATTTTGTGATTGTGGAAACTTCTTATATGCTTAGCGAACTAAATGTCCAATATATGCATACCACAACCTTTGGATGCAGTTGTTACAGTTCTGACCTGTGAATTCTGAAAACATGTCACTCCTGTTCATACTCCCTCGTTTCCACTCTATGGACTTTGTAGTGTAGGACTTTGAAATATGTTAATGACGATGAGTTTTAGTTCTCTGCCCACCTTTTCTCCTTTCCTGTGCTCTCATCTACCTCCTTTTTCTTCCCAATTTTTAATTTTTAAAATGGATTTTAGTGATATTCTCACATTTCGAAATGAATGCAGGAGAAGTGGAAACCCTTTTATCTTGACAGCTGCATTGAAGAAAAGTTTTGAGATGGTATTCTTAGCAACAAGTCAGAGATGGCCTGTTCTTCTATATGGCCCTGCTGGTGCGGGAAAAACAGCACTTATTAACAAGTTAGCCCAGGATCAGGGGAGCCAAGGTATGGTCTTCGACGCATATATTCAAGTTCTTTCCTTAATTAGATGGAAAATGCTTATGCTATTTCTTTCTTTAACGCATACGAATTCTTTGAGTGGACTTTCCTCTAACTTTGGTATCCAACTAGAAGTGATGCTTTAGACCTCATAGGATATGTGATGATTGCAATTGATTCAAAAAAAAGCCATTTGATTCTAATTGTTTGTAGAGTGGTCTTCTTCCCTTGGTTCCATGAAAGGAAAGGAAAGTTAAAAATGAAACAAATAAAAGGGGAAAAAAACTTCTATTTTTTTGGTTTCCACTTCTCTTGTCTTCCTAACTTTTGGATTTGAATTTTTTGTACTTTCAAATGCCTTGTTATGCAGTGCTGATTATTTCCTTTTCCAGCTGCATGAGGGTGTGGTTATTTAACCCAACCGAGATATCACTTGGTGTGAGATTTAGGAGAATGGGTTTCTGGGTCTTGTTTGGGATGAACTGATTGAACCGCATAGACCATAATCTGAATCTGAAAATCAAACTGACAGTAGTTATAGATAGAGTTAATGTGTTAAAAAGTATTAAGCAATTAATCACATTGCCAGGTACATAAATTACATCTGTTACAAGAATAAGCATTAAATTACATTGATCTCCCTTTGCTGTGGTTGTATATTTTACCTTACATTTGGAGAGGATTCTGAAACTCCCAATCCATCTTTACTCGGTGGTTATGTACTTGTTGAAAAGTCAAGGAGCTGCTGTTATCTAAAAAAATTCTTACAGGAGGATCAGTGGAACATATTATAGTTAGACCTTGCTTTTGGCTACAAGCAGAGTTAGTAATGAAATGAAAATCCATGATACTAGACAGTTTTTGGTCTGGCAAAAGTAAAATAAAAAATTGATTGAATGATGGTTCAAGAAGGATATAGTGCCTGTTCTTCTTTGCTTAAGGTCAGCTGATTATAGCCTTTTCAAATCTGAAAGCTATTTTGGGGTCTTTTTGTTTGAATTTGACTTCTGTCTTAGCTTATTTTCAGATGAAAAAAATTTGATTCTTAGAAGCAGACCTTAAGGTGCTTCCTAGAACTGATTTTGGCTTTTCAAGATTTTGAAACAAAAACATGCTTTCATTTTTTCATGCACCTTTAGGGAAAGCTGAAGCTAACTAGAAGAGGCCCATTGTCCATTAGTAATAATTATCTGATGAATTTATTTGTAATGGTGAATAGTTGTATAGGTAAATTTTCAAGTATATAATGATCGCGCACTTTTCATTGCTTTCTTTGTCTACTCATTTAAGTTACTATTGACTTCAAATAAATGTGACAAGTTTGGCTTTATTCCAATTAATGGACTTTATTCGTATGTACTAAAGATTGTGTATTCTAGTCACTTGTATTTATTTGTCGGACATTTCGTAACACGTACCAATACTAACTTCAAACCATGCAACTTTGAGATTTTCTGTTTCTTGTTCTCTGGTTGATATCTGGGTACATGATTCCACTTGGCTGTAATATGTAGTCCTTTTTTTAACTTCTTAATGTCTTTATTTGAACTTTTATTTTCGGGTGATATATGACACAAAATAGCTGTCAAACAGTTGGTTAAATACATTTCAAAGTGCTTAATAATTGTTAAGAGGCTATCATCCGATTGTGTAACTTTTTGCTCAAGATTTGCAGCCTTTTCTCTTTGAGCAGTCTTCTCTTTTTTACTCCTCTTTCCTGTCCCTTTTTCTGATGATTGAATGCCTTTATGAGCCTGGTTTTGCAACAGCAATTGAAGCTTGTGATGCCATGCCGTCATGCTGCATTTACACGTCTGGACTTGATTGCTAGTTGCAGTATAATATTTTGATTCTATATAGTGCTGCTTTTTTTTTTTGGGGGAGGGGGTGGCAGTGTTGGCAGGAGAGGGGGCAGCGGGGAACATTCTATTGTCTTTGTCTTTATTATAAGCAAACAAATTATATACATATATTTCTGTGCAATTGTGCTGATTTTAGCTCCTTAACCGCTGAACCTCAGTATTGTCTATTCACATGGACGAGCAAATTGATGGAAAAACGTTACTTGGAAGTTATGTTTGTACGGAGCAACCTGGTGAATTTATAATCAGGTGGCAGCCTGGTTCTCTTACACAGGTTTGTCGCGCTCTATGAATTTTAAGGTACTAATGAGCTCGCCATTATTGTAAGCTGCATAAAATTGTGTTGTAGGCTGTTTCTAATGGATTTTGGGTCGTTTTCGAGGACATTGATAAAGCACCACCTGATGTTCAATCCATCTTATTGCCTTTGTTGGATGGTGCGAGTTCATTTTTAACCGGCCATGGGGAGGTATTTCAGCTCCCTGCTTTGCTTTTGATAGTTTCAAGAGATTGAATATTGCTGTTTTGAATGTGGTGTACACTGTTGCGCATCTTTCCTGAAGAATCTGTCATAGCTGATGATTGCTCTTTTCAAGTACTCATTACCCTTTTCTTGTAACTTATTGAGTGCCTTATACAAGATTGAAATTTTAAGTGTTATTTTAGCGTTGGTATTGTGTTGCTTATAGGGATCCACTATAACAGGGAGGAAAGGAAGAGTAGGTGCATAAATGAATATCTATTGCATCTAGGTTTGACATGGCCTTTTTCTTGCTTCTTTTGTGCTGTATGTTGTCTATAACTTCTGGATAACATGGCTCACGACTTCTACTGTTCATCATCTTGTTGTTTATGTGGTAATGTGTATCCTGAAAAAAGGAAAAAGGAGTATATATCTTTTCAGCAATTAGTTTAAATTATTATGTCAATTCTACTAAACTCGGTTGATTAATTGGATGAATGGTACAGGTGTGAAAGCCTAATCTCACTTGTGCAATATATATGAAGAGACTTAGGAAAGAACAGGAAGAATTAACATGAAACTTTTAGTTTTTAGGGCACGGGTGGGATAGGGTTGTGAAGGAAGGTGTCAAATGAGATGATTACAAACTCTTTTTGTGTCCCTTTTTTTTTCTTTTAACCTCATCCTTTTAGGTAAATTCACTTGTCCCATATCTTAAGAGGTGTTGTATCATAATCTAATCACTATTCCTTCCTTATAGGTCATCAAAATTTTCCTTCTATTCTCTTATCTATTGCTGAAAATTTCTAGATTCACCTCATACTCAAAGCTATTGGTTTTTTATCCTCTGCCTTGTTCAATCAAGTTACTTTGTGATCTTGTTCATCCATTTTAACTGTTATTTTTATTTCCGTAATTTGAATCTCTTATAAGAGTAGAGTCTTGAAATTCTATTCCATGATTAGAATTAATGTAAACTACCCTATACTAAAAGTACCAATTACAACTTTAAAAATCGTGCAACTTTATCTTTGCTCGAGGAACATCATCTAAAAATTTTGGCTGTTCACAGGCAATAAGGGTGCATGAAGGTTTCAGACTGTTCTCCACAGTAACAAGCTCAAAGCTAGATATATCATCTGTCGTAGAAGGTTAACAGTGCTCCTTTGTTTTTTTTATTTTGATTTTGATTTTGTTTTTGTTTTTGTTTTTGTTTTTTTTTTCTTATAGGGTCTCTTTGTACATTTTGCTGTCTTCATCCTTCCCCTATCTTCTCTCTCTCAATTTTTTTTCAGACTGTTTACACCACAATAGTTCATCCTATTCCTATCTATCCAGTTCTATGGGTAGGGCCCAACTGGACAAGAGGGCTGAAAGGATAGAATCCCAACCAGATAAGAGAGGTGCATTACTGCATCCGTCTGGATTTATGCAGGATTAAATCCTGTAGAAACCACGGGCTGGGGTTTACCCCCCAACCTGCAGTCTAGCTGCACTTCAAGTGCAAGCTGGTCAACAATTCTTTGACGACATGGTACTGCACACGCTTCAATGTCTTAATCTCGTTGACTTGTTAACTGGTTTGTATTACTTTCATGGGTCTATTCTTGGTTCATCTAGCTTAAGTTTTTAGAGCTGAGACTGTAAGTCTCCAGCATTGCTTGCTATTTCACTAAATGGATACCATGCCACTTCCAAATGGATGAAGTGACAGGAATTCTTTATTAATTAATTTCTGTGGGAGCTAGTGTATTCATATCTAATGGAAATAAACATTTGCACAAATCAAATATTTTAAGTGTATTATGTATGCTTTCATCTGAAAGAACTCAAAAGTTATATTCCTTCTACTGAAAATGTCCACCATAATTTTATGGTTCTAAATTTACAAACTAACAACTAAGTGGTTATTTTTGCTTTAAAGTAAATGCCTCTAATTAAGTATTCTCTTGGCTCTTTGCATGGGTAATCTTTTCTGGGCATTTAGTGTGTATTTTTATTTATTCTTATTTGCTTTGCAGATTTTTTTATTTTTTATTTTTTTTAAATATTTTCTCTTGATAGGGAAGAATTCACTTACTGGTCTTTGGCGAAGAGTAATGATTGGATCCCCAGGAGAAAGGGACTTGCTCAATATTGTGAGCGCATGGTATCCTGAATTGGATCCTCTGGCAGGAAAACTTATAGGTTGATCAAATTGTGTTCTGCATTGATAATTTGTCCTCGCAGCATAAGTACTATCTAAATGTTAGATTTTCTGCAGGAACCTTCAAAAGGATGAATCAACTAGCGGGATTTCTCCCGCATTTGCCAAGACTGCTTCTTTAAGTTCTCATGGCAGGTTCTCATTGAGGTAATTGCTGATGCATAGGACCTGAAAACAAATAAAAGCAGGACGAGGTTCTGTGTTACATGTGGGGGTTGCCTCTTGATGTATTTCATGTGTTTGCAATGGCAGAGATCTTCTGACATGGTGCAGGAGAATTGCGGGTTTGAGATTAACCCCTAGGGAAGATGGTCTATCATCTAGCAGCAGCATCTATAAAGAGGTAAAGTATGTTTCTATTTTTTCTTGTAACCTAGTTCAGATAACGTGGCTGTGGATGAACGTTGACTTGCTGTGTTAGGCTGTAGATGTTTTTGCTGCCTTCTCAACTTCCGTCGATAATCGTTTAGCTATGATGAAAGAGATCGCAAGATTGTGGACAGTTCCAATTGTGGAGACTCTATATCCTGTCAATAAGCCTGTGATCCAAGTCTGTCCTTTTCCAAGTTTAATTTCTTATTTAGTTTGCGATGTAAGTAGAATTTGTTTTTCAAAGCTGCAAATTATTTTCAGGATTTGCAGTCTGATTTACATATTGGGAGAATTATCCTTAACCGCACCCAAATCAGAGTAAGTTTTAGGAATTTTTCCTTCTTTTTGATTTGATTACGTTGTTAAACTTTCATTATGTTTCATAATTTTGTAATCTGTCATTCTGCAGTCGGGTCATGATAAGAAGCCTTTCGTAGAGATTCGTAGTTCAGTTCATGTTCTTGAGAGAATTGCTTGCTCTGTGATGTTCAATGAACCTGTCCTTATTGGTTGGCGAAACTGGTACTGGGAAGACCACTCTTGTGCAAAGTCTGGCTGCGAGAATTGGTCAGAAACTTACGGTTTTGGTAAGTTCACTAGTGACCATTTGATGTGATATGCTTCAAGAGAGATATTGATCAATAATTTCTTTTGCATTCCAGAATTTGAGCCAGCAAAGTGAGTTGCAGATTTGTTAGGGGGTTTCAGACCCATTGATGCTCAATCTGTATCTCTAATTCCTCTTTATAAAGAGTTCGAGAATCTTTTCATTAGTACATTTTCATCAAAGGTACAGTTGGCTGAAACTTTTCTTCTTCTTGCTCCTTGAAGCTGCTTAGTTTACTGTAATGTATGCTGTTGAATCTTTGTTTTTAGGATAATGGAGAATTTCTGGCACATTTAAGGAAGTTTATAGTTGACAAGAACTGGAAGAAGTTAGTTACTGGTTTTCAGAAAGGTGTCAAAAAGATTGTTGAAATAGGAAAATGTGGGTCCGGTAACAAAAGGAAGAGGCCTTTAGGTGAGGAAGTGTTGAGAGGTTGGGATAATTTTTCTTTGAAACTTGACAGAGCTCGTGCACAAATTAGTGGTTCTGGTGGAATGATATTTTCATTTGTAGAAGGAGCTTTTGTTACTGCACTGAAAAATGGTGAGTGGATATTGCTGGATGAGGTAAATTTGGCCCCTCCAGAGACCTTGCAGAGAATTATTGGTGTCCTTGAAGAAGAGAAAGGATCATTGTGTTTGGCTGAAAGAGGTGATATCAGCTATATACCTAGACATCCCAACTTCCGCATATTTGCCTGCATGAATCCTGCAACTGATGCTGGAAAGAGGGACTTGCCTTTCTCATTAAGGGGCAGATTTACAGAATATTTTGTTGATGATGTGTTGGATGATGACGATCTAATGTTGTTTATCAATCAGTATATGGACGATTTCCATTCAAATGGTGAGTTGGTTAGTACAAATTGTGCATTTTTACAAAGCAGCTAAGAAGGAATCTCAAGAAAGGCTGCAGGATGGTGCTAACCAGAAGCCACAGTACAGTTTGAGGTCTCTATACCGTGCACTAGAGTACACTGGGAAGGCAAGAAAGAAATTTGGATTCCAAAAAGCTTTCTATGATGGGTTTTGTATGTTTTTCCTGACTTTGTTGGATGAACCTAGTGCCAAGTTAATGAACCAATTGATATCGTCATACTTGTTAGGAGGGAAAATGCCTCAACAGGTCCCTTTTGATGCTTACTTGATGGTTAGAGGAAATTCATGCTCAGATCCTTTGGTGGAGAGCTATGTTTTCTCTAACACATCTGTTAAAGATCATCTTAGTAACCTGGCCCGTGCCATATTAGATGGAAGATATCCTGTCTTATTACAAGGACCCACATCTAGTGGGAAGACCAGCTTAGTTCAGTATCTTGCTGCAATAACTGGTCATGAGTTTGTACGGATCAATAACCATGAACACACTGATCTTCAGGAGTATCTAGGATCTTATATTACTGATTCTAGTGGAAAGCTTGTTTTCCATGAGGGTGTACTCGTTAAGGCTATTCGCAATGGTCAATGGATAGTTCTGGATGAGCTTAACCTTGCTCCATCTGATGTATTGGAAGCATTAAATAGGTTGCTTGACGACAATAGGGAACTTTATATACCTGAGCTACGTGAAGTTGTTCGTGCACATCCAGATTTTATGCTTTTTGCTACACAAAATCCGCCTAATATTTATGGCATTTGGACGTAAAATGCTTTCTCGTGCATTTCGCAACCGTTTTGTAGAGATCCATGTTGAGGAAATTCCAGAGGGTGAGTTGAGCATAATATTAGAACAGAGGTGCAAAGTTCCTGCTAGCTATGCTAAGAAAATGGTTGATGTCATGAAGAATTTGCAATTGCACAGGCAGAGTAGTAAGGTTTTTGCTGGGAAACAAGGATATATAACTCCGCGTGACTTGTTTAGGTGGGCAAATCGTTTTAGGGTATTTGGCAGCAGTTATGAAGATCTAGCTCGTGATGGTTATTACTTGCTTGCTGAAAGGCTGCGTGATGATAATGAGAGGAGAGTAGTTCAAGAAGTTTTGGAGACACAGCTGCATGTTAAACTTGCCAAGGATGAGATGTACAAGCTGGTATACTTTCTTTCAGACATGCATATGTTTATTCATTGCCATTAGCTGAAAATCTCTTTGTTAGTAGCAGATTGAATTTTCTTGGAACTATCCCAAAAAATTTTGGCATTCATTTTGTTCACTAAGCTGATTATCATGTCTACTAAAGTGGCTGGTTATTCTCTTCACTCATCCTTGAATTCAGGAAAGTTGACCATATTCTTTTGATTGGTGCTTTTGTTTTTTGAATTTTATCTCGAAATGATTATGAAAACTTTCTTTATTGAGTTTAAAATGATTATATGCCCTGTTTTAAAGCATTCTATGTTACAAGAATGAGCTTTAAGTGACTCCGCATCTGAGCTGCATCTGTTTTTAGTGACGTCAATTGCCATCCTAGAAATCAGATCACTCCAAATGGTGTTCAGTCCACTTTGCTGAACCATTTATTAGTAGAAAGACCAATTGTTGCCATTCTGTTTTCCTTTCCTCTGTCCCGCTTCTTCCTTTTAACTTGATTTAATATAATTGGCTGTTGTTTGGCCATTGTCTGGGTATGTAGGGTACTGTTGATGAACTATGATGCACTAGATCTTTTGACGAACTTAGCTTTTCATTTTAATGTTCTCTGTCTTACAAATGACTTCATGACTTCATTTTTCAAGTCTAAGTTGTTCCTTGAATAGTCATCCAATATTGTCTGCCTACCCATTCATTATCAGATCTTTGACTTTTGTAGGATGGGGGATTTTTGTGAAAACTTAAAAAGAGTCCAAAGGGTTTGTAATCTCGTATGTGCATGTTTCCTTATCAAACTCTCCCAATCTGTGCCTTTAAAGAGACTGATGTTATAGGTTTGGCAAGTTGCATGTTTGAGGTTATTAAAGTGCTATTGCGGGACATCATTGAAGTGCGATGCATCATTTCTGTTCTAGTTTCTATTTGCTGGCAAACTCATACATGGCTCCATGCATCAGTTTTACTTTATGCCTAGCTTGAAATTTTATGACATATGGTCGCCGGTTTCTAAGCATTCTTACCTGAGTCACTTCCAATCAATAAGTGTCTGGAAATAATTCTTGATTATTTTGTTGATAATCCTTCACATATTGGTGATGGTTATGCATCATTTAAATAGGTTTTCTTATGTTCTTTGTTCCCATACCCAACTTCCTTGAATCATTTACTACTGGGATATACAAGTTCTACTTCATAATTCAGGACGAACAAGATGGAGAAAAGATCATCTGGACTCGAAGCATGTGCAGATTGTATTTTCTAGTCGAGCGTTGCTACAGGTTGCGCGAACCTGTTCTCCTTGTTGGTGAAACTGGTGGTGGGAAAACGACTGTTTGTCAATTGCTTAGTGTTCTGTTGCCTTCCAAGTTACACATTTTGAATTGCCATCAATATACTGAGACTTCTGATTTTCTTGGGGTTTGCTTCTTTTCCCTTCTCCTTAATTTTTGTCCCTGGATGTGGAGGGGGTTTATATGGATGCACCTTGATGGTTTCTACTTGTGTTCTTTTTTTTTTTGTTTTGTTTTGTTTTTTTTTTTTTTTGGGGGTTTACTACATTTTATGCACATCTGGTGATGATATTTTGACAATCAATTGAGCAGGGTTTCTATCCTGTAAGAGAGAGGTCACGAGTTGCTTCAAAATTCAAATCTCTATGCGAGGACTTAGTGCGTTCCAAAGCTTTTGTCAATTATCCTGGTGAACTTGTATGTTTCTTTCAGATCTTTCAATGATCTATTGATTTTCTCACTCCACGACTGTACCATAATCATTTGTTTTTGTATGCAGGATATTTCTTCAGATATTAATCAAGCTTCTCTGACTCTGGATAAAATATCTCTGATTATCAATGGGTACAGACAGGGACTGATATCCCATCCTGATGTCACTGTACAAGAACTGGATTCTATCGAGAATATTAATGCAGACTTAGCTAAGCTGTATAATAAATGGCAGACCATTTTTATATGGCAAGATGGACCTCTAGTTGAAGCAATGAAGAAAGGTGATTTGTTTCTCATTGATGAAATTTCTTTGGCTGATGACAGTGTGCTTGAAAGATTGAACAGTGTTTTGGAGCCAGAAAGGAAGCTGGTGGGTAGTTTTCTCCACCAAATATACATTTTCTACTCATGCACTTGATTTGTTGGCTTCAACTTGTCTTATTGGTTTTTCTGGAAATGATTGATGAAAAATTGACATGTACAGAACACACTGTTCTGATATGCTTTCTATGGGAATAAATGGAGATCATTTAGACTTCATCTTCAGTGTGAATCTTGCTCATCTTTCCCTTTCTTCAATTGATGTTCAGTTGCTCCTTTATATAGGCTATTTACCTTAAGTCATAAAGGTCCATTATTGAGCTTAACTCTGAGAAGACCAAGTATCAAGTCTGATTTTTTTGTGCTTCTACATTTTTTTATCCCTTATAATCATAATGATGTCTCTTTTATTTGACGCATGTCCGACGTAGAGCTTTAAGGGAGTAGGATTGTCAGTGAGATTATCAGGGGCAATGTTGTTGTACGTTCTACTAGTTACAGTTGGTTTGAATTGGAGTTTTAAGTGGGGAATTCTTGTCCAATATGTTAACCCATTAAATACTGTCTGTGCACTTAGCTCATAACCTGCTTTGCATATGAAAGTTTGACTGTCAAGACAAGATTAACGAGTCATGAAATTTACAAGTATCCTACTCCAACAATCAAGTTAATCACCTGATGCATATGAAAGTTTGACTGTCAAGACAAGATTAACGATTCATGCATCAGATGATTAACTTGATTGTTGGAGTAGGATACTTGTAAATTTCTATATCAGCATTGAGCTGAAACTTTCTGATTGTTGTCCATCTCCTTTTGTCTGTGAAGAAAAATTCTCAACGCCATTGTGATATTCTTTTTGAGGCCTTGTTTTACATCAATATTTCGCTCACTGTGAGCAGAAGACAATTTTATTTTCTTGATATTATCACGTTTTTTTGAAAACAAGAATTCTCACTGTATTTATCTCTTGCGTCATTTCGTTTCTTGTTAGGTTAAAGTTGCAGTATTTGTTTTTAATTTCAGTTTCTTCTCTGTCATCACTGTTATATATTTGTCTTGTACCTTTGACCTCTGCAGTGAGCATTGGCGGAGAAAGGAGGCTCTGATTTGGAAATAATTACTGCTCATACAAACTTTTTCGTTCTTGCAACAATGAATCCTGGCGGCGACTTTGGTAAGAAGATTATTATCACCTGCCCTTCGCAACCGGTTTACTGAGATATGGGTTCCTCCTGTCAGTGACTTAAATGAGCTTAGATGTATTGGTCTCGAGAGGTAAGTGACTATTACATATCATTCATAAAGTAAGTTGTCATAGATGCAGTGAATCTTCGTAATTTTGTTTCTTGTTTGTATTGATATTGCAGAATTTCAAATCCTCAACGAACTGGAATTGTGGATGTCATGCTTAAATTTTGGGAAGTATGTCTGCTTATTGTTCATCTGCCGAGATTATTTATCTTTCTGTGTTCTCTATAATGATTTTGTTGTGTATAATATGCAGAATTTCACAAGAAAGTTGATTTTGTGGGTTTAATAACTTTTCCATAGTATTATGCCTTCCTGAAATTGTTACCTGATACAAAGAGATTTTGTTCTTTCTTCTGCCTTACAGTGGTTCAATCATCTAGAAACCGGGAGAATGCTCACTGTGAGAGATTTTTTATCTTGGGTATCTTTTGTCAATGTGACAGAGGAGTTTTTGGAACCTGAGAATGCACTTTTACATGGAGCATTCCTAGTTTTGCTTGATGGACTAAGTTTAGGTATTTGTTTCTATCTTCTTGGTTATGGACGAACGTGTTTGTGGGGCTTTTTTTTACAAGATATCTATTATATCAAGTTGTTAGTTATTTGAATTGGGTTCCATGTTCCATAGATATAAATCCACAAAATAGTTTCGTTTACATGGGCATTCAAGTGTTGCTTGATGGACTAAGTTTAGGTATTTGTTTCTATATTCCTTGTTTTGGATGAATGTGCTAATCTTCTTTATAGTTGGTTCTCTAGATGTTAAAGAATCCAGACAACATTATAAATGGATTGGCTACTCCAGAATTACTGCTAATGTTCAGTGATTGATTACTCCACACTCTCAGAAGCTCTTCTAGTTCTAAGCCTCCATTTTGGCCACCTAAATGTGCAAGGAGCTAGAACGAATTTTCATGTTGTTTGGATTTTCTCTCTTGTGACTGCGCGCTGTATCTTCTGCTCTTCTAGCTTGCTTCCTACTTTTCCAACATTTCCCCTGCATTTGAGATAGTCCCATCTCTCTTAAGATGCATATCCCATGATTGTGGGTAGGGTTGTATCCTTTATAAAGGTTTGGCTCCTGAACAAGTCCTTTATAGAAAAAATGCATTTATTAATACAATTTTATTACTGTAATTTGAGTTTTGTTTAGTAGTTGGATCATGTTCTACCTTAAAACTGAGCAGTTGTAGTTTTCATGATGGAGAACTTCTCCCTCCTAGCATTTCGTTAGGTTGAACTAAATTATAGCTGCAACATGTCCTGTGCCGATCTAGCCATTTGAATCTGCCTCTTCTTCTACTCAGTTTTCAAGCAAGTTATAATTTTTGAAATTGTTTTGAACCCGTCATAAGCATGCATAATAGCTTTTGGCTGCTAGGATGAATACTAACAATAGATAACATCTTTGACATGTCCAATTCTATGTGGGGAAGATTCTGTACATCTTTGACTTACAAAATTGATTAATTTCCTTAACAGCTTGAGTGAGACTCTAAATCTGATGATTGACACTTCATTCCTTTGCTTAATTTTAGTGGTCTTGGTATCTCCTAGAAAGTACTTTCCTTGTCCAGACTTAAACACTCTAAGAAATCAGACACATGAATTCTGCCACAGCCAGTCTATTTTATGTGTTTTATTTTTTATTTTTTAATTTTTAATTTTTAATTTTTTTTGGTCTTAAGATAAGTGCCTTTGTTCACGAGGCAAATTTAGGAATAGTTTTTGAAGAGAAATGCCTGGGATGGTTAAATTAGGTTTCACCTATGATAACTTTCCTTTTTCTTTTTGCTTACGGTCCTGTTTGTTTTCATCTGGTTCTTTCTTACTTAACTGCCTATGGCATGACGAATATTGTATTCTTCTACTTAGATCAATTAGTAGTACCTTATCTTTTTGGACAGGCAAAACTGTTTTTTTTTTTTTTTTTTTTTGGGTGCGCCCTTTTGCTTCTGTTGTTTGACTCGTTAATTTCGTGTCTTTATTTTTTTTAATATATAAAAACCTTATGTTCTTTTGCAGGTTCAAATTTTTCAAAAATTGAGGCTGCAGGGTTGAGGAAGAAATACCTTTCTTTTCTTCTGAACCAACTAGAGGTGGTTCTCTAGCCTAATTAACGATCAAGTTATTGCTAATGCTTGAGCCACACTATTTTTATTTAACTACAAGAAAGTTGAATAGGAGAGGGTTTGCTTTTATCAATTTCATTCTTTCTAGACCCTGGATAAGTAATATATCAACCACCAAAGGATGGTGTAAAATATGCACATGTATTAGTTTTCTACACTGACATGCAAGAAAGGAAAATCATCTTTTTGAACGTTGATTGGAAACATTCTTTTTATGACATCCATCAAATTTTTAAGTGTTGCTTCATTTAATTTTTGGGATTCTTTGGAGAGTAGTGTGATGCATTAGATTATTTACACCAGTGTTTCTATAATCTAGTAAGTCAAGAGTTGGGCATAGCGGAATTGCAGCGTTTTGGAATGTTTAGGAAGATGACTTCAGAATCGATTGCTACTCATTATAGAGGGCTCCAAACTCTTGCTCAAGTTTTGCATTTAAAAAGAGGCGAGGGTTTGATGTGTTCCTCTAATTCAATAGTTAACTATGAGGTCTCCAAGTAGCCAAATCCCCTTTTGATATGTAAAATAAGCCGCTAATTAATGTGCAAGTTTTAACATTTTCAGATATTCAAGATTTTTATCCTTGGTTACCAGCTTATAACTGTATATATTCTTGTGATGATATCTTTGCAACATGCATGACTAAAGTAGTTTTTATGACTATAGGCATACCAACGCAGTTTGAACCTCTCTAAGCTCTCCACTCTGGAGTATTCTATGGTTGGTCTGATCCGGATAACTCCGCAGATACACTGGGTGCAGAAGTTGATAGCATGCAATGCGACAACCGTTTTGGCATTCATCCATTCTATATTGAAAGAGGTAGGTGTTTCCCTTGGATGTTTCCTAAGTCCCAAATAAAAAAGAAATAAGGACTTCACCATGGTGAAGTCCTGAAAAGTGACAAGGATAAGAAGGAATATAATCTAACCACTATTGGAGGTTATCAGATGTATGCTGTATATTATTGCTAATATGTTTTGTCAATGTTCTGATTTGTCTAATCAGTAACTTGAACATTGGTATAAGGCACTCAATCCTTGGCATCTTTGTTTCTGTTGTCAAGTGTCGAGTATTCTTTTTGTGCAAAATTCTAAAACAGCTGGATTGTGAGTATACAGACAAAAGTATGGTAAAGTAATATAGACAGAAGACAAGCCCTAAACTACTGGATATTACATAGAGTTTTGGCATATTGGTTCTGGGAAAATGTTGCTCTAGTAAATATATAATTAGCCAAACACTTTTTGTCACCACTTGAAGTCTTTGTTGCAACACATTTCCCGAATTTATTCTCTCATCTTAAGTTTCATTCTTATAATTAGCTTGCCCCATAAACAGGAACTGCTGGTTTTGATCATTATTACAACATGACCATCTTAGTCTTAGAAGTTTTGAAAATATTTGATGTGAATAAAAATTACTTCAAGTAGTGTATGCAACTTGTGATATGAAAAGCAATCATAGTGCTAAATGTTCATGCAGGAATAATGTTTCCATTTTATAACTTACGTTGTCCTTGATCAACAAATAAGCAACTTCACTATTTTAAACTTGGCCAAAAAAGAAAAAGTTACATCATTTTGGAAGCCCTTATGGTACCTGCAATGATTCAAGCATACTGGTAGATATCATAAAGAGGTAGAGGTTGGTTATGAGGTGGCTAGATAGTGGATGGGTTTTAAGATGATATAGTCTTACTTGAAGTTCAAGAATCCTGTATAATTTTTTTCTGTTTCAAGACAGATTCATATTCTTTTGTTTTAAATACCTGGTACCCGCTGCTTTTTGGGAATCTGTACTTTCTGTTGGAATTCAAGTTTTGTTGTAATACCCCATTCAGCAGTCAATGTTATAAAGAACTGGCATGGAAGTATTATGTCTTCCTAGAAACCTTGACAAGATCCATGATTTTGGCTGATACAGAAAGAGAACAAAAAGAAATAGTCCCTATATATTACGACTATTGAGCTTGGCTCTGTCATAATCAGGTGAAGACAATTGTGAAGCAAGGGGATTTGAGTTTCTGGCGCCAACTACTCGTAGAAATGCTTTGCGGGTATTACGTGCCATGCAGCTTGCTAAGCCTGGTAATTACTTTTAGTGTACTTGCCTAAAAATCATGTTGTTTTAGTGTACTTGTCTATAAGTGTGTCAATACATTTGCACCAGATCAGGGTTTAATTTTTTATGAAGAACAAAAAAAATAAATAAATAAATAAATTGTGTTACGCAGTGGGTTCATTTTCTGACATTTTAGCTGTGATTTCCAGTTCTCTTAGAAGGTAGTCCTGGTGTTGGGAAGACCAGCCTAGTTGTTGCCATTGGCAAGTTCTCTGGCCACAAGGTTGTACGAATAAACTTGTCTGAACAGGTTAACATTCATATTCTAGGTTTTCTTTTCTTTTCTCTTTCTGTATCAGCCAAAATCATGGATCTTGTCAATCCCCTCTAGGAAGACATAGATTCTTCTAACCTGTTATTTATAACCTTCTCGGAATTGGTAACAAATGTATCTTGAGTTATTGCAGCCTCACGTCTATCTGAGTTTGATGTGCAGACTGACATTATGGATCTACTGGGGTCAGATTTGCCTGTTGAAAGTGATGAAGGAATTCAATTTTCTTGGTGTGATGGAATCCTACTGCAGGTGGACTTTTTCCCTTGGTACCAGTTTAGGTACATAGTTTGTTTCTGGTAAATGTTTCAACCATTGATGTTGATTTACTTCAGGCTTTGAAGGAGGGATCATGGGTTCTGCTGGATGAGCTAAACCTTGCACCCCAGTCTGTCTTGGAGGCATCGACTTGCATCTCTTCTCTCTTGTTCCTTTAACTAGTTTTAACCTTACCTGTCATAAGTGATCATCTGTTTAATCCTTCATGTGGAGTTAGCCATTTGACCCATTGCTTTTTTGTCATCACATTTAGGGTCTGAATGCTATTTTGGACCATCGTGCTGAGGTCTTCATCCCTGAATTAGGTCTCACTTTCAAATGCCCTTCATCTTTCAGAGTTTTTGCTTGTCAAAATCCTACTTATCAGGGTGGAGGCCGAAAAGGTCTCCCAAAGTCATTCCTTAACCGATTTACCAAGGTATGGCGGCTGCATTACATCATTGCTTGTCCTATCATGTCGTTTTTGCTTAATTAGTCAAGGATGATAGATATACTGGGTTATCTTTTGTTCCTGAGACAGGCTTTTTGATATTAATGTAACCATCATGCGTTCTAATTGGAATAGGTGTATGTATGATGAGCTCAATGAGGATGACTATCTATCCATTTGTACTTCACTGTACCCGTCAATTCCCCGATCTATCCTTCAGAAGCTGGTTTTGTTTAATAAACAGCTTTTTGAAGATACTATGTTTTATCACAAATTTGCTCAAGATGGTTCCCCATGGGAGTTTAATCTCCGAGATGTTATTCGTTCATGTGAAATGATACAAGGTTCATTTTGTTTTTGTCCGCTGATTTTATATTTGTATCATTACGGTAATGCTGGCCTTCTAAAACACGTCTAACTTTTCAGGTGCACATGAGAAGTCCAAATCTTATTGCTTCCTGAACACTGTTTACGTGCAAAGAATGCGCACACCATCTGATAGATTAGAAGTCATAAAGTTGTATGAACAGGTTTTTGGGATTAAACCTTCTATAAATACATTTCCACGAGTACAAATCAATCCCCAGAATTTGGTTGTTGGAGGTATCTCTATCCAAAGGAATCCCTACCAGGCTTGTGGATTTTTTAATTAGTCGGCTCAAAATTTTACCGGGGTTACTTAATAGCTTGGAAGCTGTCACTCATTGTGTAAGGCATCAATGGTTATGCATATTAGTTGGTCCACCTTCATCTGGTAAGACGTCATTGATAAGATTACTTGCTCAGCTCACGGGCAATGTGCTTAACGAGTTGAATCTTTCATCTGCAACTGATACATCTGAACTACTTGGATGCTTTGAGCAACATAATGCCTTCCGAAATTATCGTATTGTTATCGCTCAAGTAGAAAGATATGTGAACGAGTATTCCAGCCTACTATTAGAGTCTTCCACGGAGGGATTTATCAGAAACAAAGATCTCTTGAGTAGATGGCTTGAATTTTTGGCAAGTATTGATTGTGATCTTTCAAGAAGTTCTACTTCTACAAATATTGAAACTTGGAGAACTAAGTGCCTAAATTCTGTTCCATTGCTGGTTGAAATTATTGAGAATCTGAAGTTTTATGTAGAGAAAAATATTTTACCTGTTTCAGTGGTCATGCAGGGATCTTGACAGAACTCTTGTGACAATCAGAAAGTTGCAAGAAAGTTCTTCAAGAAGGCAGTATTCTGCAAAGTTTGAATGGATAACTGGATTACTTATTAAGGCTATAGAAAATGGAGAGTGGATTGTTCTAGACAATGCAAATCTTTGCAATCCAACGGTTGGTACAAAATAAATTTATTATCCTTGAATGATACTGTTCCTCTAATTTTGTGCGGTATGAATCCCGCTGTTGCAAATTGTAACATTATCACTTTGTTCTTCTCTTACAGGTTCTTGATAGAATCAACTCTTTGGTTGAGCAGTCTGGTTCTATCACTGTGAATGAGTGTGGAACAGTGGATGGGAAGCCACTGGTTCTCCATCCCCATCCTCAATTTCGAATGTTCCTTACAGTCAATCCCAGCTTTGGTGAGGTTTCCCGAGCAATGCGAAACCGAGGAGTTGAAGTTTATCTGATGCAGCCCTTTTGGTTGCTTGAAGGGAAACTGTAATGTAATGACAATATTGATGAGGCTGAGCTTAGAGATGCAAAGAGGTTCATTGTGCTATCTGGTATTGCATATGGTAAGCTGGTTGACTCAATGGCTAAAGTGCACATCTATGCTAAGAATGAAGGTGCAAAGTTTAATGCTCGAATTACATATCTTGAACTTGCACGCTGGGTGCAGTTATTCAAGCAGCTTATTTCAAGTGGTAATCAACCCATCTGGAGTCTCCAAGTTAGTTGGGAGCATTCGTATCTTTCTTCTTTAGGTGAGGGTGAAGGAAAAGATATTGTTGCTCATGCAATGTGCTCTTGTTTATCGGTGGGAGATTTGTCTAGTATTGATAAATTTCAGGATTCATTAATCTGCTTGCCTGGTGGATGGCCAGCACCCTTGAATTCGATGGATTTTGTACTTTATCCTAGAGAGACTTGTTGAGACGAAATTGCATGTTCTTGGAATTCCTGGGGGTTGAAAGTGCATCTTATAGCTTTTCTTTGAGTAAATGCTTTTCAAAAGAACAAGCTCTAATTGGTTGTGGTTCCAAGAGAATTTACTTGATGGATGTGAGAAGGTTATATCATATGATGTTTCCCACTGCTTCATTGGATATGGTTGCAGATAATGATGTGCGGAAACAGTTCAACTTGGATTTGGCTGAAAAAGTGCTATTCTTTGCTGCTAATTGGACGATAGAGCAGGCTATGGAAAGTGATATTGAGCTTTACCTTTGCTGGTTCAGCTGGTTTGCATCTCGTTTAGAGCCATTTTGTTTCTCTTATAACTTCTAGATGTGTATAGACTAAAAAAGGAATTGAAGCATCCAGTTTGGGACCAGATTTTTCAATGCCGTCGTGAGCTTTTGTGTCATAACTCAATTGATGTAGACAGCTTTTCCCATCCCATTTCTTTCAAGGGATTTGGTTGATTTATCTGCTTCTAATGAGGAGCTAAAGTCTGTTGCCAAACTTCTCATGAATTCAATCAAGTCCGTGGGCTTAGTCAGGCTTAGCTAGTATCAGCAGTGGAGATCAGAGAAACAGTATGTTCACAGTCAGAGAACTAAGCATTATCAACTTCTTTTGAAGTCTTTGCGATGAAGTGGATAAGCAGTCCTTAAATCACTTCTTGTGTCTCCATCTTTTGACATACTTTTCCAATTATACAATAGTCACCTAGAAAATCACATGCTGTTCTGGAATGGCATCATATCTTCTCAGTTTGAGTTGATTGCAATTTCTTGGCAATCTTTGTTGAAGAGTACTGCAAGAATTCGTGAATTTTGCTCGAAAGAAGTGGATAATTTTCTGGTAAGTATCCCTGGATGAGCCCTTCTCTTCTCATCTCCCTCTGTTTTAGTAACTTCTACATAAATATATCTTAACATTGTCTTTCAACTCGTGCTGCAGAAAGAAATAAAAATTGTGGATCACCTTTTCCCTGATTCGTTGAGATCGCAGAAGTCATTGCTCTGGGTTCATGGTGGCCATCCATATATGCCGCCCTCAGGTGATATATCCAATCAGAAGCATTGTGAGCTTGTAAAACTCTGTGAACTGGTTTGGCCAAGAAAGCCAAAGTTTTGGGAGATGTGTGGAACTGATGTATCTGTTGAAGTTGTTTTATCTTCCAATTCAGAACTCCGCTTCCTTGCTATGCAAGGTTTTTCCATGTTGGCATATTTTATTGGTAAAGCAGATGAAGCTGATTGTGATATTGTTCAGCAATTAGAGGAAATGTATCAGTTGCTCTTGAGAAGGTTAGAGTTTGAGAAACACAAGTTGGAAGCGAACATTACGAAGTCTAAGCAAACATCTTGCCGTGTTGATTCATCAGTCTGTTGTAGTTTCCCTCCTGATTTACTGTGCAGAAGATCAGGTTTTATTAGTTGGCTAGAAGAGCTGCCTATACGTGATGATACGAGTTTTCTTCATGATATGGTGCTACTTCATGAGCTATCAAGGATTGCTTTACTTGATATGAAGGAACAACATGAAGATTTATCTAATTTTGCTGGCCACAGGCATGTGGGATGTGCTTTGAACTTTTCAATAAACTTCTCATCACGGCCACCAATGGACCTCATACCTCACCAGAAGATTTTATGGATCGTGGATGCATGGTCATCAGTCCCTGCTGCAAAAACTAAAGTTGCTAGCTTTGTGCTTGAAATGTGGTTCAGATGGCACAGATTTTTGTGGATGCACTATCCTGTTCCTCAAGATGATACCTCTAGGCACTATGCTAATGGTATTCTGCTTCCTTCTAGGCTTTTCCGGCCTTTGAAAACAGAAACTGTCAAGCAGATTCTGCAAAATATATCTGCTATTGAAGATTATCCTGTGCATGGATTGAAACTTCGAGTTGCTTCTCATGATCTTTGGCAAGGTTGTCCCAATACAGTTGACATAAAAGATTTTCTTTTATCTGCAGCTCGGTCTCTCTTCCAGCAGATTATTTATTCTCATGTAAAGTCTTTCGAGGCAGATAATTATGCAAAAATCAAGTGCTTCTTCAATTCTTTTCTGATTCCAAATGCAATTAACAAAGATGATCTAAAGGTTGTGCTTTCTCTCCTCGATTCTTCGAATCACAACAAATTCACGTCCTTGCTGGACCCTTTGGTCAATCCACTGCTTTGTGGACTTTATCTTCCATGTGCACCAGATAACTGGGTTTTTACACTTGGATGTGTGTGGTTAAGGATTGGGTGTTTAAGGTATCATCTTTTAACTCTCTGTTCTGAACTGGATCCTGCTGTTAAATATTCCATAAAGTATTCACAGATGATGGAAAAAAGTGCTTCACTTGAGCTTGAAATTGAGGTGCGGAAGGAGTGTGCCCTTTTGGCAGGATCCTTCCAGTTGAGAGAAGCTGATGATTATAGAGCGGAGTTGTTAGAAAATCTTCATGCTGAGCTAAAAAGGATGCGAAGTCGGATTGTATTCCGGTCTGATCCTGGAAAATTCAAAAGGCTGAAACACGAACTTGATGAATTTCTTAAACGTGTTACAGATTCTGTTAGCTGGATAAAATAATCTCGAGAGCATGCATGTTGAAAAGATAATTGACCAAATTCAGAATTGGCAGGAGACAGCTACAAGCTTCATTGAGCGACTATCAGAAGAGTACTCTGCATATCTTGATGTGATTGAACCAGTTCAAGTTGCAATATATGAAATGAAGTTGGGCTTATCACTTCTTCTTTCAAGCAGCTTGGGTAATAAAATTCTGAAGAGAATCTGCCAGCACGATATGGACTCAGTTCTGGCCACAGTTCATTCTTTTATGAGATTCCCAAGAATTTTTTCCTCCAAAGCTGTATCTGTTAAGATTGAGAGCTGGCAAAAGAAGCTCACTTCCTGTGGAATTGAATGGCCTTCAGACATAGTAGCATTGGATTTGAAGCTGTGAAATGTACACAGTATTATAGACATAATTCAGATAAATGGCTCAGTTCTGACATTTAAAACTGAGGCCATCTATTGAAAGAAATCAACGTAATGTCTCTTGAAATCGAGATGTGGTACTAGAATGAACTCTGTCAACAGAACAAAAATAACAAATCTGTATAAGATATTTGGTGAGAGCATAAGCAGTTGGATGCATATGAAACATCTAGTGAAGAAAAAGGAAGACGATGAAGGTCAACAGTTCAAGTTTAGGCCTCGGGAATTTAGGATAGAGAACATAATTGATCTTGATATATCAACTCTTCAAAGTTCTGTTGCAGGTGAGACTTTCGCTGAATGGCAAGAATTGCTTGTGAAGAAGAATTCATGGAAAAGATCAAACTTGATAAGGTTCATGAGACTGTTAGGAAGATTTGAACACCATGGATGAATCTATTCTAAATGAAATAGCTGATATCCATAACCAATTATTTGGTTATGTGGATCTCAATGAAAATCCTGGAATACTGGAGGTGTCAGATAAGGATAAATTGTCTACCTTCATCGACTCTTATTCACTTGGAGAAAGAATGATTAGAAGTTTAGAGGGCATAATTTTTTCTAATTTTGATTCAAAGCTTTTGCCCACAGAACACATTCTCCGCATATGCCTGGAGCATGAGCATCAGTTTGTTACTCATAAAACAGGCCATGCATACAATTTTTACAAGGATTCAAATGCCCCGATGATGGCTAAAATGGTGGAACCACTTGCAAACCTTAAGCAGCATGTGCTTGTGCTTTTGAATGAATGGCATGGCCATCCTGCTCTTCAGAAGATTTTGGATACTATTGAAATGGTTTTGGCTATACCTCTAACCACCCCTCTTGCAAAGGCTCTCTCAGGCCTGCAGTTTTTGCTGAACAGGGTGTGGGCATTGCAGGAAACAGTTGCAAAAGTTCCTCTATCAGATTATTTGAAGCCTATATTTGCTGTGGTGTCTTCATTCCAGAAGTTGGAGTTTGAATCTTGGCCTGCCTTGCTTGATGAAGTGCAAGTTGAGTTTGAGATTAATGCTGGGAGGTTGTGGTTTCCATTGTACTCTGTTCTTCAGTGTGGACATTCAGCTGATATTGATGAAGATGATGAATACATGATTCAGAGTTTAGATGAGTTTATACACTTATCTACCATTGGTGAATTTAAAAGGCGTCTTCAACTATTACTTGCCTTCCATGGCCAAATTCGTAGTGGTCTGTGTCGGGGTTCTTATTCAAGTCCTTGCCATGTAAAGATTCTGAAGATTCTATACAATATATTTGGATTCTATGTACAATTCTTGCCAAAGTAAGTTTCTTGTTATTTGTCTGGACTTGGTTGAAGATTTCTGTACCTCTCCTCTTTGATCATGCCAGATGAGATGTTTCTTCTTCTTTTCTTTAAGGATTGTGGAACATATTGAAGCTGATAGAAGAATTATTGAGATGGAGTTGAAAGATCACAAGAAGTTGTGCCGGTGGGAACATTGTGATGATCATCTTAGCATGGAAAACTCGAGAAGAGCACGCCAAAAGTTGAAATATAGAGACAAGTACACTGTGAGTTATTTCTCTTCTTGCTTACTTTCGAAAATTTTTTATTTTCTAAACCTATTTGGGATTGTTTCCTTATGGAAATATTTTGGTATTAAGTCAGGATTTATCCTTTAAAATTTATTGGTAGGGCAAAAAACCACTTCAAGTAATCTTGTTCACCTTTCAACTAATAAGCAGTGGTGACTTGATTATCTGATACTTTTGATACAAGTCTCTTCTTTCATTCCCCTCTTTCCCTGGTTTATTACAAGCTTGATCTTTTTCTTTGTTGGTTGATAATTGTTACATTAGTATTTTTGTGGAGATTGTACTCACACATCTAGATACCTATAAGAGATATTTTGAGAACAAATATTCAATACACATCTTGCATGTTTCAAGAGCACCTGTTTCTGCCTGGTTTTAGTAATTTTATAATGAGGTTGTCCTTTTTATTATTTTTTTATTTTTTACAGGAATTGTTAAAGCAACCTGTTACGCTTTTTTTCACCCAAGAAACCGTAAGAAAAGGTGTAACCCAATGTGTAACCCAATCCACGGGAGGCCCCTCTCTGGCTGATTCTTTTGAGAGTGACAGGAAACTTCTTGATCTTGTTTATAATCTGACCAAGATTTAAAAATGAGGAAGGTTGTTTTTTAATATTTTTCTTTTGATTTTCATTTTCTCTAATATAATACATTTAAATGATTATCTCTAGTAATCTGCTTTTCTGTGGAAGGTTGTCTTGGTTTTTTGATAGCCAGAAAAAAGTGGATCTGGTTCTACAATCATCACAACTTGCAAGGCAAATTGAGATAGATTTCTCAGATGCTTCTCTCAAGGACGTGGAAGGTAATTTTCTGTTGTTTTGATATCTATATCTATCTGTGTAGTATATAATATATGCAAGTTGTGTTTCTTCCATTTTTTGTGATTTTTAAACTACCCGATAGTTAAATAAATGCAACTAAAATACTCTTCACCTACTCCACTAAGACTTCCAATTGCTTAGAATAGTATACCTATTTTTTTCCTATTCTAGATGAACTACTATATCTTTTTCCTATCATAAATTTTTTCTTGTTTTGCTATTCTGGAAATACCCTTATTCTTATTCAAAAAAAGACAACTAAAATAATCCTCACTTATAAGATTACTTATTTTTCATAACACGGCTACCTATTTTATCCTCTTCAAGATGAATTACTACTACTTTCTTCCTATCAACAAACTCTATAACGATTTTACATGTACCTCAATCTGCAATATCAAAATTCCTTAAAATCTATGTAAAAAATTGGAATAACCTCTTAATTTTTGTTGCCCAATTAATGAAAATTGACTCTAAATAAATACTGTAATCTAACAAAATCACTAAACTATTCTTGGTCCCGCAAGTTATATTTGGTATAATAGATTAATAATATGCATAATTTGATCTATGGAAGCTTTACAAAAGTTTTAACAACACAAAAATCCTATCATTTTACAAGATTTGCATGAATATTGTCCCTAGAATCAGATCTCTAAATTATTAGTTAATGGCTTATGTATGGTTCTTTAGATAACATGTCAAGCAATAAGTAGCACTTGTACATAATCTTGTAAAAGCTAATTTTCCAGAGCATCAAACTTGATTTATTTAAGCAAAACTTGTATATAGTGGAAAAAACTTGACTTTTTTTCCCAATAAGTACCCCTCTACTTGTAAGAATCCAAAAAAGTTGAAGAACAAAAATCAGAGATGGAGTAGGAAGTCAACAAGATCATATCCAAAAACTCGAGCTTAGGATATGAAGACACATAAAATATTAAAGAAGAAAAAAAAAAGTATGCACTAGGAAGAGAAGAAAATGTTGAGAATTAGTTTTTACCAACTGTAGTGATTCCCATAAACCAAAATGGTCATCCAAGCTGAACACAACAAGGTTTAGTTTTGAAGCATTTTGGTTTCTTTATGTAGTTTTTCTTAATTGTAAAATAAAAGTTTATATCTGAGCAAAAAATACGATAGAAAATTCCTTAAATTTATTTAAAAAATTGCCATAAATGCATAATAAGAGGTTAGAAATTTTTAATTGTATAGAAAATATTTTATACCTAAATACAATCAATCAATCCTATTGAAGTTCGTAGGAATTGAAGCCTCTCAAATTAACTCACAAAAGAAATAGGCAAAGAATGAAATAGAGAAATATAGAAGGCAACTTTCTTAATTTCTCAAACATCTCAAACCTGTGGCTACAAGGTGTTTTCCAATGGCTACAAGACTCACTAAACAAATGCAAACATGACAACTATATATGGGAAAATTTAGGAGGTTAACCATAACTCTTAAAGAACCAAATTAGCCAAAGAAGCAAACCCAACAAACTTAGCCACTGAAATAAAAATGCAATAAATCAAACCAATTGGAACAAAGAAAGGAAAGCAAAACTTCATAGTGAAGTAAATCAAGGTCGGTTATAACTTTGATTAAATTATTCAACAAAGTTGAACTACTACTTCTGATAGAAATTTTTAATTGATAAAAAGATTTTAAAGCTGAGGACCTTATTCAGAGCTACTTTTTCTTTCTTGTCAATAAACTGAATAAGAGCTAATTGGGCATGTACCCTATATTACTTGGATAACCTTCAATGGAAGGTTAAAAAAAAAGTTTTTAGTGGTATTCATAACTTTTTAGGATCTAATTTTATAAATTACTTTCCATGCTATAAGTCTAAGTCCGAAAAAGAAAATGAAAAATGGCAGTGCTAAGAATAATTGTTTTCTTGCCTATATTTCTGTTCCTACACTCCAAATGAAGAGCTTTTCAATCATAAAATTATTGCCCATTTAAACTTCATTGTGCAATTGAACTATTTGCATTGTTATTTTTTTTTTCTGCAATTAATTAAAGTAATAAAACTACAAAAATGATTGAAATTTATAAGAGTTTAATTTGCTAGAAACTAAAGAATCCAAATATTTGGGGGAAAATAGGATCATTTTTTAGTCATTATATTAGTGTAAGTTACACCATAAAACCTTTTCAGAAATTGATGCTATATTAAAAAGTTTTTATCTAATCGTTCTTGATCAAGATCTTATACATTCTAGATCTACTTATATATAAGAGACTATAACAAAATTTGAAGTTGTAAAATAAAATTTCTCTTGAACACATCTAGATGTGTATAAGAGACAGGCATAGCACTACTAGTAATTTATACAAAAGAAAACACAAAACAAAACAAAATTAGTCTATAGAGTTGCAATTTTCTTGTTCTGTATTTTTTTATAAGAGACAACATTAGTATGCAGTAATACTATTACTGAGTTACTTGTATATAATGAAAGAGGGAGTGCTTTTGTAGCTATTTTTCCTCATAAATGTGTTAAGACCTGATAAAGAATTTACTGTAGTGCTATGCACAATGAAACTTTAAGGACTCATAAAGCTAAGCACATCATATATCATTATTTTCACATTTAGTTTAGA
Organism: Cinchona pubescens; assembly: GCA_025175665.1. Taxonomy (NCBI): domain Eukaryota; kingdom Viridiplantae; phylum Streptophyta; class Magnoliopsida; order Gentianales; family Rubiaceae; genus Cinchona; species Cinchona pubescens. Next base: position 2,024,282 of record JANKKI010000066.1, read on the forward strand.
TTTTATGCAGTTCGACAATTGGATAACATTTGGTTTGAACCAACTCTAATTATATATATATATATATATATATATATATATATATATATATATAATTCTAGAAAAAAGGTACATAGAGCCACATGTATACACGTGTGACAGTTATGGTTGGAGTAAAAAATGCATATAATAAAATATGGATAGAATGTCAAAACCCTAAACTGGTGTAACGGTAAGAATTGAATGCCCAAAAACACGTTAATGCTAAAATTTAAGAAGGTATACTGTAATTAACCTTTTTCATAAACGTGATAGATATATGTTGTTTTACAAAATCATAAAATAGAATTTATTTCTTCTTATAAGAATTAAATAATCTCTCTTTTATGAAAATAATGCCAGGATACTCGTCTTATTTCCTTTTTCTTTAATAGGCATGTAAGTGGTAATTACAGATTTACAAGCATCTTTAATGCTAACATTAATGTCCCGGGAATTTATATCACAGAATATAAAACATTACGAGAGGACAACATAATTCATAATACTTTAAAAGTGATTTCCATAAATGGACTAAAACTCAGAGAAAAGTTAGTTAATTAACCGTATCATAGAAACTATGGAATACTGTAAATAATTGTTGTCAGTTATATATACAAATATTCTCCTCATATATACTTCTTTGTAGTGTTAATTAACTAACAACTGATTATGTTTTTTCGACGATTATATAAATGAAATATTTAGTAATATCCTGCTTGCAAGGATTGATTACTTAACTTTTTATCAAACTTGTGACTAAAATTAAAATATTCATTTGAACTGATTTGGTACCCTGAGTTGCATAACTTTGTGGTTTACAATAACTATTAGCATCAACAATGTGTGGTGGAAGTGGGAAACATCTAAAGCTGTCTGATTCTTGAAATTTTAACTATATGTGAAATAAAGATTATTGGATAATAATTTTAAATTGATAATTAGGTGTATTTTCAATAGATCTAACTTAATCATTAAGATGATAATTCCTATCAAGAGCATGATCAGATATTTATTTCAAGTATGTCAGACTTTAGTTCCATGAAATCCTACTAAAAGAATTTAGATTTGTTGTATACTTAGTGTCTTTGTTTTTTGTCAGTGATTATCTATTTATTCTTAAAAATTAAATATTTCACCATATCAGAGCATTACACGTGCAATGCACTTGCTTTTTTCTAGTCTCTGAGTTATATATCAGAAGATATCAACATGTTGATATGTTCCTCATCATGATTTTGAAATGATGCAGAGGGTACACACTTCATCAAGGATAGTGTTCCTCCCCAATTCATGCTGGAAAAAGGAAAACAAATATGGAATACAATTGGAGAAGTTTGCAAAACTGTTATTGATTGTGGTGATCTTTGGAGGGATGAGAACAAACATTTTGGGAAGAGGAGGGTTTTGTCTGATCTTCTAAAGCTCTTAGATGTGTATTGTGGATTGTCAAAGCATAGGTCAACTTCTACAGAGGTATTATGGACATATATTCCTGATTGCTGGAATTATATAGGTCAACTTCTGGTGTTGATCATTACTTATTTGCCAATTTTGATTATTGACTTTGTTATTATTCTTTTCCCTCTTATATGGCGAACAATCAGTTGAACACCAACAAATCCAGATATCTTGGATTCTTCAACCATCCAATGATGTGCGACACCTTCTCATGAAAGATGGTCCAGGAAATGGTGATGCTGATATTGCAGCTTTGAGCAACCTTAAGAGTTTAAATTCTGAAAGTATGGAAGGTGAATGGAAAATGGCCAACAAGTTCTACTTCAAGGGCATTGCATCCATGCATGTCCTGCAGCAAATTTGCCTTAATTTCCATAAAGATTTTACTCTTGAGCAGGTATTTCTGAATCAGATGCTTTGTTATTTGCTTCCAATCTATTTATGTCTTGTTTGGTTCAACAATTGGATGAAACTGAGGTAAGATATTCAAGGAACCCTAGAATAACATATGTCATTGTTTAATTATATTTCTCTTTGTTTCTATTGGATGGAACTGAGATAACTTTATTATACCAATTTCAAACACCTGAGCTATGAGAGTAATTATTATATAGGAGAGGCTAAATGAGTCACTGTTATTTGAATCCCATGCTTAGTGATCCCAACACAAGCTAATGCTTCTTGTCTGGATAATTTTACCCAAATTTTAGATCACAACTTCAAATGGGATTTTAGCCGTTCTTGAAACCAAAACTGGCCAAATATCAGATGATACTGAAGTAACCTTTGAAGCTAGTGTCATTCCCCAGAGCAAGCGTAACTTTCAGTAGTGATTCAGAAATAGCAATTCAACTTTTAACTAGTTATGAGGTAATAAACTTCACAAATCAAAGTTTAGAATGAAAGCAAGTTTTAATTTGCTTCCGTTCCAGTTTGGTTGAGAACTGGATCTGATCTAAACTAGGTGAAAGTTAGTTCACTTCTAGTTCACTGGATTACCTTTACTAGGTCCATAAAAATTTTAAAAAAAATCTGGTTTCAAATAAATCTAGTTTTGCTTTTAAATGGCTAATTAGAGTTGGTTCAGAACCAAATGTGGTCCAATTCTCCAAATTGCGATAAGCGTCTTGCTTCACAAAATTCTGAGGTATATCTTCATGGATGTGAAGCAGCAGATTATATGGAAAACCGTTTCAGTCCGAGATTGTTCTCACTTGATCAATTGCCAAGTTAATTTCAAATGCTCTTGTATGAAGAGTGTACAACCTCTCCACCTAAAAGAAACAAAATTAAAGCAGAACCCAAATCCCTACTGAAGGGGGGGTGCAGGCAGTTAGTTCCCAAATGGAAATACTGCTCCCCATACATGATGGAAGCATCTGGAGCTTGTTACAAGTCCAGTTGAACATGCCGTAGGATTTAGCTTTATTTGATAAAATTAAAGTTCAAATTGTATGTTATTTTTTGAAAGAAGATCATCTGTCCTGTCTCTTATACTCCCAAAAAACACAAAAATGAGAAAACTGTCTAAAGTATCTATGTTTGTCGGCTGCACCTACGTGGTGAAATGAACAAAAGGTAATTGCAACTGATCTTAAAGCTTGTTCATGATTGTTTGATAAAATGGTATATACAAGTTTGAGAACGTTTCTATGTGCATTAACTTTCATTCAGATGAGGATAATTTTAGTTGGTGCATAGACATATACACTTAGATATCAAAGTTACCTTAGCTTAGTTTGTCTAAAGCTTATTTATGCCAACCTGATAATGAAAAAAACAAGCTTGCATAATTTGACATCTTAGTTCTCAAATTTGCTTGGCTTGTTGGCTTGGATGGATATATTCTATGGCTGTGACCAGATCATGCACTTGGTTTGAACTGCAAAAGATGTTGTCTTATCTCATCCATTTAAGCTGGACTTTTCAGCTTTCCATGTTTTTGGATACACGCTATCTTATGATATCCTATGGTTTGTATAGGTCAAAAGGGCTACTTCTTTTGTTGATCATCTCATTACAATTCAACAAGATCAACGTGTTGCTGCCTATGGTTTTGCTGAGAAACTTCAGTGTCTGAGGGAATGTGTTTGGCCTTTAGCAAATTTGTTCTCAGGCTTTCTTACTGATCCATCTGGTTGTGAATGGTCTTTCACCCCAAACCAACTGGTTGTCTTTAATTGCATGTGGCAGCAGAAGGTAGAGTTTTGCCTTACAGTTAACTATGTTTCTGAATTTTTTATAGGTGTCGTATTTGCGGCTGATGATGACTTTTTATTAAATGGCAGCAATTACTTGATAATTTGTCTACCATTCTGTGTGATGTACGTTTGTTGGTACAAACAGTTGAGCGCAATCATTTGAACTCCTGTTTGAATATCAATGGTACGGCAAAGCAGATCTTTTGCCTTATTGAGAAATATGTTCCAGAATTTCAGACCTCCAAGGTACTGTCTCCTGTTCATTTTTCTCTTTGAAATGGTTTGGTTCATGTGTATCTTTATCTAATGAAAGTTCTCAACAGGATTTGCTGGATCTTCATCTTCTTGGCGATAAGAAAGTTATAGCTAATGCAGGATCTTTATTGCAACCATTTGGTGTTACAAAACAAATGGAACAGTTGGTTAATGGCATCTTCCAGTTGATAAGGACGTTTGAGGAAAATCTCAGTGCTTTTGGCAGTTTTTGAAAGACAGGGAGGAAGGAACATTAGGAACAGTTATTACACTAATACTTGGGCACTTCACGGATATATTTGAGGAGGTACTTTCAAGTTCAATATCAAAAACTGATGGTTAAGTGCAACCAGTAATAGGTTTTTCTTAATTTCTTGAAAGTGGTTTGCTTAACACTCCTATGGTTATAAATTTCCAGGCGTCCATTGTATATAAACAGTACACTTGTGATTTAAAAGCAAGAAATCAATGCGAAAATGTTGCTGAAGATGTGAATCAGCCAGAACCAAATATCATCAGGTGTGAAGTGGGGTTCCATGATGAACTAAAGAAAATATATCAAAGCATCTCAGATGTATTTCGAGGGATGGTCATACTGAGGAATGGGCCTTCCTTTGATGAAGAGACATTAAGAAATATTAGTGAATGGGAAAGCTTGTTTGAAACAGATATCCAATGTTTGAAGTTGGACTTTATCTGTGCTGAATTGGTGAAGATAACTAATTATGCTGTGTTGTGCATAAGTCCTATCAGTACAAGAGCTAGCCTTAAATTAACTGATCTGGTATAATTTCTTTCAATTTCTTTCAATTTCTGGTTCACTTCTAACTGTTATCATTTGATCAGGGAGAGATGCTGAACCATTACACGAACACAAACCCACGTATACGTTCTCTTGTTGGAGCCCATTTGAGGCATCTGTATTCATTACTAAACATGATCTTGGCCTTTGGTGATGGTCTGCTTCATGATTTTCTCAGTATGCATAGTATGGTAAGTATTTTGATTAAATTCTTCTCATTCATTTCATTGGGATGTTTCATTTTAGTAAAATTTAATAGTGTATGTAGTTTAGCTTTACCTGTCTCTTATACACATCTAGATGTGCAATAGAGACTCCTTTTCTGTCCCTCCTCATGGTGACCATAAGAAAGAGTCAGAGGATCTACGGATTGCATAAGAAGTTGAAAAAAACAAACCTGGATCATAGAAGGAGGCACTGCACTTCCTCTTCTTCCCCGAATCTTCCTCTCTATCTAACAAGGGAATCATGAGTTCTTTTAACATTCTGACACTAAAAGGAAAATTTTCCAATCCTTTATGTCACTGAATGATGTGTGCCTACTACATTAATCTTTTGTGTGTTAAAACTTGACATGAGGTAACATAATGGCTTGCTTTTATTTAACCATAAATATTATCAACTCCCCCAGAATCCTGCAAAGTTACTGACGTGTAATGGGGCAAGTATGAAGTATCAACAAATTTTCTAATTGTAGAATTAGAAAGCTTTTAGATGTGGGCCTGACTTAGGTAGACCAAAAGACACACAGAATTGTGGTCCCTCATGTGGGGTCCACTTTTTTTTGTTTCCTCTGGTCTACCAGACCAAGACTAAAGTTTTTTCCTTAGCTGTGGGGCTTCAATTACAGCGAAAATCTGTGCACAATTTTTTATTTCCTCCGAATCGAAATACCAAGTTGTGTTGACTATTTATGCAGGTGTCAATCATGGCTTATGTGCTTGCAATCTGGATGTTTTTGCTTCATTATTTGCAAAAGGGTTTGGCATTCCAGATGACCAGATTAATGACTCTGGAAAAGAAACAAAACAAGAAGCTAGTGGAACTGGTATGGGTGAGGGTGCAGGACTAAATGACGTTAGTGATCAGATAAATGATGAGGATCAACTTCTTGGGACTTCTGAAAAGGTAAGAATCCCCAGGCTACAGAAATTTCTATCTTTCTCCTTTATTCCCATAATAAAATTGTCCACAAGCTTCATGATTTTCTGGTCTCTGGTTTCACAGCCTAATGAAGAGCAGGATGGTTTAAGTGATGCTCCAAGTAAAAATGTTAAAGGAATAGAGATGGATCATGATTTTGCTGCTGATATCGTCAGTGTTAGTGAGGAATCTGAAGATGATGACCATGACGACAATGGAGATGAGCAATTGGAATCTGCAATTGGGGAAACTGGTGCAGACACTGATTGCTAAAGAGAAACCCTGGAATAAGCATGATGATGAAACTGACATCCCACTGGCACGGAAGAGAAGTATGAGACTGGGCCATCAGTCGAAGACAATCAAACCAATGATAAAGAACTCCGAGCTAAGGAAGATCCTACCTCTGCTGCTGATGATGCTGGAGAGAAGACTACTGAAGAATTTGACAAACAAGAGGAAAAAGGAACTGAAGCTGCTCCTGATGTCATGGAAGACATGAAGATGGACAAAGAGGATGCGTTCTCAGATCCTAGTGCATTGAATCTTGATGAGCCAAATCAAGGTTTTAATGAAGAAGAAAATGATGAGGATGAAGTAAATGATACTGAATTATTGGATGAAATCGAAGAACTACATGATTCTGCTGACACCGAGGATGGTGAGGAAAAGACTGATTTAAAGGATGAAACTTTGGACGATAAAGGCTCCAATCATTTGGCAGAACAGTCAAAGACATCCAACCAAGAAAATGATCATGAAAATGATACTGAAATGGACCATGTGGAGCCAAAAAGATCTGAAGAACCTTTTGTCACAATTGCTCAGTTTTGATCATGTGGATGAAGATCTCCAACTTTTCAATCTGCATATTCAACAGAAGTAGAACCTAGTGCAGTGGATTTGGGTGATGCTGCACCAGAAGCAAAATGGTCAAATGGCAGTGATCTCCAAGATGATCTTGTTCCTATGAGAGGCTTACCTAATTCCTCCGCCACTGAACTTTCAGTTACTGACACATCAAATGGTAGAAAACTAGGCAATAGTCATTTTGAACCACCAATCCCACCACAGGACTCGTCAGTTCAGAAAGTTCAACCAAATCCTTTACGTAGTGTTGGGGATGCACTTGATGGATGGAAACAACGAGTTAAAGTGTCTGTTGATCTCGAAGACGATGATATTGAGGCTGGTGACATCGATGATGAAAATGCAAATGAATATGGGTATAGGATGTGTCGAGAAGGAACGGCACAAGCACTTGGACCAGCAAAAGCTGACCTTATTGACTCTATATCAATTTTCAGACAGGATCTGGATAAGGATTCGGGAATGAAACAATGGAAGACCATGGCAGTTATCCATGGAGATTCATAATACCAGCCATCTGATTCACGCCATATTCAAAGTTCTTCTCTGAATCGGAAAAATGATATAGAAAAATGGTCAGAAAAATTGGAGTTGGAGCAACCTGAGGAATCTACAGAAATTCATAGTAATCATGATGATAAAATGAAGTTCTCTCAGAGTTTGGTGTCTGTTAAGAGGTCTTACTTGAGCGAGGACATAAATCAACTTAGCAAGCTTTCCATGAGTCATACCGAGCTAGGCAAAGCCAGTAGTCTTGAGGAAATTACCACCGACATTAGAGAGAATGCTGCTATTCTCTGGAGAAGATATGAATTGCTTACAACAAGATTGTCGCAGGACTTGGCTGAACAGCTACGTCTGGTTATGGAACCCAATTTAGCTAGCAAACTCCAGGGCGATTACAAGACGGGCAAAAGGATTAACATGAAGAAGGTGTGTAATTCACACTTTTGTTTTCCTGAAGTTAATCTGTGACTTTACATAATCGTTAGAATGGCATGGCTCGTCTCTAGAAGTGAAGAAAAGAGGCGGCAAATATTTTCCTCGCGTTTAGAAGATGAGGAGTGATGAGCATAGATAGACACTTCCACACTTTTTTTTTTTTTTTTTTTTTGGGGGGAGGGGGAATCGGTGGCTTGTTGTGTGGGCCAGGAGGAGGGAGGGCTTCAGTTGCGGGTGGATTAGTCAAGTCCTAAATAAGAACGCACATCGAGTGTGAATAGCTTGTCTCTAGAAGTGAAGAAAAGAGGCGGCAAATATTTTTCTCACATTTAGAAGACGAGGAGTGATGAGCATAGCTAGACACTTCCACACATCATTTATTTATTTATTTATTTATTTTTGGGATGGAGGGGATGGAGGGCTGCTTGTGTGGGCCAGGAGGAGGGAGGGCTTTACTTGGCGGGCAGATTAGTCAAGTCCTAAAAAAGCACACACATCAAGTGTGAATCTTGCTTGATTTATAATATATTAAAACCTGAAAGGAATTCAATTATGATGTTTGTAAATTCGCAGGTGATTCCTTATGTTGCAAGTCATTACCGCAAAGATAAAATATGGCTAAGGAGGACACGCCCAAACAAACGTGATTATCAGGTGGTCATTGCTGTGGATGATTCCCGTAGTATGCAGGAGAGTCGTTGTGGAAATGTCGCAGTTGAAGCTTTGGTCACAGTTTGCCGTGCAATGTCTCAATTGGAAGTTGGGAACTTAGCTGTTGCGAGTTTTGGGAAGAAGGGCAACATAAGACTGCTTCATGATTTTGATCAGCCATTCACTGGAGAAGCTGGCATTAAGGTTAGTTTCTCCTCCTCACAAGTGAACGAAAAATATGCCGACAAAGACAGTACATTGAGTTTCTTTTTTCCTTTTATTTTTCATATGGATTGATGATCTTCATATCATGCTTTTGCTTGGTCTTACAAACTATTGAAGTTAAAGTAGTTCTCCCAACTGTCTTCACATGATTGTTAGGAATGCGAAATACTTGAGCTAATATTTTGACTTTCTTTTCTGGAGATGATCTCGAGCTTGACATTTAAGCAAGAGAACACAATAGCAGATGAACCAGTAGTTGATCTGTTGAAATATTTGAACAATATGCTGGATGCTGCAGTAGCAAATGCACGACTACCTTCAGGACATAATCCCCTGCAGCAACTTGTTCTGATCATAGCAGATGGCAGGTTCCATGAGAAGGTATTTCACAATTCATTCATCAAATGTTTTAACTTATCATTCTCTTATCTTTATTCTTATTTCTTCTCTTTTTATCTTGCGTCAATTTAGGAAAATCTTAAACGGTGTGTCAGAGATATCTTGAGTAAAAAGCGTATGGTCGCATTTTTGTTACTGGACAGCCCTGAAGAGTCCATAATGGACCTGATGGTATTCTTGGCCTTATATTTTGATTTTATTTTTGTTTATTCACGCACAGAGAAATAAAGTACCATCACTATCTTCTAGTGGCTAAATGGTTTGTTCTTCCCAGGAAGCAACATTTCAAGGTGGAAATGTCAAGTTCTCCAAGTATCTGGACTCTTTCCCATTCCCATATTATGTGGTGCTGAAGAACATCGAGGCACTTCCAAGGACACTTGCTGATCTATTGAGACAAGTAATGATACATATTGCTGTAGTGCTTCTTTCCTTTATTTTATTTTTTAAATTTTTTTTTTTCTGCCTCAGTGTTTTGTTATTATTATGATGCTCTGACCATTTTTCATGTATTCAATACATACACAGTGGTTTGAGCTTATGCAATACTCGAGGGACTAGATATTTATCAGACTGCATATGTGATGTTAGTAAGAATTGCTGATTGATGAAAAGGCGATATGAACATAGCTTAGGCATCACCCCTCTTCCTTTCTCCCGGGGGGATGAGATATGATGTGGGTCTCCAGGCATTGAACCAGAAAGAAGGAACTAACAGACTTCATGTTAGAGATGACTTTGAATGGACTTATACATTGTTGGGTGATACTGAAAATTGGCTGGAATGCAGCGGTTCTAAGCATTGATGACTTTGGTGGCAATTCCTTAAAGCTGGGGATGTCCTGTTTACTTGAATTAGAAGTTTGGGAGGATTTGTGCAGACTGAGGTACGAGTTCTTTGAGATTCTTGAGGCTCTCAGAGTTTAAAGAAATCCTAAGATTTACAAGCAGGGGGAGGAAAAGATTGTTCTAGGTGGAAAGTCTGCCATCTCTCTGAAGTAGGGCCTTAATATGCCAGGTTTTGCGAGTCAGTTTTGATGTAAAACTTGCCACATGCACATTGAAGGCAATAAAAGCAATATAATGTGTTGTATACCCTAGGAATACAAGAAGCTTTCTCTTTTCCCTGGAATAACCTGTATATATAGTTTTGTTTGTGCATAACCAAATTTTGGTACAAGTAAATTTTGCTTCAATCATATATTGTTAACAAAAAAAAAAAAAACTTAAAAGAGCTAAAAGAAGGTACTTAAAATGCTACAACTGATGATAGTTGACGTACAAATTGCAATTTGACGATAGTTAAGGGCACAAAGAGCAATTAATCCTGAAGTATACCTTGAGCATGAAGGTGTAGCTTAGTTGGTGAATACTACACGACACATGATCCCACCACGAGATTTGAGTGCGGATAGGGTTCTGACGTCAGATGTGGTGGGTGGGCCACTTGTCTAATGTCTTTGTCAGACCACAGATTCCATGTGAATTGACTAAACTAACCCTCTGTCAACCAAGAAAACTGTACAAATAAAACAAATAAAAGGCGGAGCATTTTTCACTCTCCTCACCTCACCACCACCACCACCCCACAACCGTCCTTCCCCATTATACTATTTTACATATGGATCCCCTGTCGTTTTATGCTCAATTGGATTTGAATTGAGCTAGATCCATTTCCTCCGGCAGACTTCATACTATGAGGTCTACCTGTTCACCGCCGTCGATTATGTACATTTTTCCGGACAAGAAATGTTAGACCCATATAGCTGTTATCCAAATTAGATCTAAAATATGGCTTCGCAAGAAAAAAAAAAAGTTTCCCAATTCCTTTAATTCTTATTTCACCCCTGATCTTGTAATTATTAGATGTAGAAGCATACAAAGTTTTGATCTTTTTCTACTCTGCATTAACTGCAATACCCAAAAAAAAAATTTATAGATTAATCTTTTTTTGAATTTCTTTTGGTTTTTAGGATGTTTGATGTTGAAATAGAAATGGGTTAGTGTTAGAATTTGTAGATATATAGATGGAGGTGAGGTTATTAGGATGAGAGATTTCGAGGAAGAGAAGGTGTTGAAAAAAAATTAAAAAGTGGGATTCTTGAGAGTGGCTAAGATGAGTTTGGATGCTTCTGAAGAAGAATCAGCCCAGGGGGTGGAAATTCCAGCTGATATAGAATGGAAAATGCTGGATAAATCCAAGTTTTTCTTCCTCGGAGCTGCCCTGTTTGAATGTGTTTCGGCTACCCTTTACCCAATAGTGGTGTTAAAAAGAAGCCAGGCAACAGGTGGCACAATCTCAGCTTTCTTGCATTAGGACTGTCCTTATACACATCTAGTTTACTATGAAGACTTTTCAAATCCTCTATAGAGGATTGAGGAATTCCCTAACAGGAACAATTCCTGCCAGGGCATTGTACATGGCTGCACTAGAGATTACCAAGAGTAATGTGGGGACTGCTGCTATTAGGGTTGGTCTCCCTGAGCCTACTGCGGCTGCTGTTGCCAATGCTGCCGCTGGATTGAGTGCTGCGGTGGCTGCTCAGATAGTTTGGACCCCAATTGATGTCGTGAGCCAGCGCCTGATGGTGCAGGGTGATTGTTATGGGCAGAGTGTTATTCGTCATAAGATGAATAATACTTCACCGTCTTCGATTAAGTACCTAAATGGGATTGATGCGTTCAGGAGGATTCTGAATGCGGATGGACTCAGAGGATTGTACAGAGGATTTGGGATTTCAATTCTGACTTATGCTCCTTCTAATGCAGTTTGGTGGGCATCTTACACTGTTGCTCAGAGGCTGGTTTGGGATGGAATTGGATTTTACTTGTGCAAGAAAGATGATGAGAGATTTGAAAATGGTGTTAGTGCCTTAAGACCTGATTGCAGAACTGTAATGGCAGTTCAAGGGGCCAGTGCATTCATGGCTGGTGGTGTTTCCGCGGTGATTACCATGCCTTTGGATACAATTAAGACTAGATTGCAGGTTCTGGATGGCGATGAGAATGGCCGAAAGGGGCCAACTTTTGGACAAACATTGAGGAATTTAATAAGAGAAGGTGGCTGGACAGCTTGCTACAGAGGACTGTGGCCAAGATGGGCTTCAATGTCCATGTCTGCCACCACAATGATCACTACCTATGAGATCCTGAAACGGCTTTCGGCCAAGAATCAAGAGGGTTTGACATGATGAAAATGGGAAAAGAAAACAAAACTGAATATGTTTGGTTTTGTTCTCTCTCTACCTATTGTATCAATGTTAAACTTTTGGTTGTTTTCAAGTCAATTATTGAACGTGTCTCTGTTTTTCACTTTTACTTCAATAAAACTCTTCACCCTAACCAAAAATGGTGATCCATGTAAGCAGTAGCTAGTGTTTTCTATGCATACAACTTCAATGTACATAGTGTATTTTGTTTCTTGGACTCCATCTACATGTTGCTGGTGCATCTTGATTCGCAGTATCACTTCTACTGCTTCTTGCAACTATAATTCTAGACTGGGAGTTTACCTTTATCAGCTAAAGGTCAGTGTTTCTTGATTACTTATGAGGAGTTAGCTTAGTGACCGCAGGTACGGCCAAAATCATACTTATCTTTTTCGAGTCGGGTTTTTCTTTGTTTATTACATATATCCATCTCTTAGTGGAAGACTTTTGCTCTTACTTCTGATGATGTTGATTATGAGACAGGTGGAAGAAAGTACACAGGTCTCCATTTAAAACAGCAGAGTTTCAATAGCAACAAAAGGTGGGGGGGGTCATCCGAAGAAGATGCAGATACATTTGCATAGAATAAGTTCGGCAAACTCAATTGATTGACACGATGTACGAATGTTTTCAACTAAAATTGGGTGCTAAATTAGCCGAAGTACAAATAAAATAGCACTACTACAACAAAAGTGTCGTTCTTGAAGAAGTATGCATTCACAGGCTAGCTCTGGACCAAGAAGAAACCTAATTGCTTAGACAGACAGTGTAGTGAGAGTGTAAAACTAGATGAATACAACATCAAGTGCGAGCTTTCTTGTTGCTGCATGATGGACATTTGTACTGCTTGATAAGCTCAGCCCTAGCAGGGGTGATCTTCACACACTTGCCATGGAACCACTTCTCACATAAATCACAACATATCCAGAACTCGTCCGATGCATAATTCTCGCCACAGGCCCCGCACAAGGTGTCACCATGCTCTTCATCATCTTCCTCATCTAATCCTTCTTCCTCATCCTTTGGCAGTGACTTTGAATATTTTCCTTGAGATTCAGATGCCCGCTGCTTTTGTCACAAATGGAGTGTTAAGCAAAATAAAGACACAGCAAAAAGGTCATGCCATCCAGCAGTTGGAGAATTAGATTAAGTCAACAGAATGAACTTAGAATGCCCACCAAGCACTATAAGGGACAGACCAGAGACTAAGAAAAATGGCATCTAGGAAAATGATGAAGATGCAATCACACATTAAAAAAACTGAAGGCATTCATAAGAGAATGAAAATTCCTTCTCACCAATTTGGGATTTGACTTGGATTTGTTACTACTGTGATTTGACACTGAAGACTTCTCTTTCTGTTGTTTCTTAGCAGCACCAGTCACAACTTCAAAAACAGTAGGAGATCATTTATTTAATTGAAAAAAGAAATCCTGTATCAAAAGATATAGAAAAAAAAAAAAAAAAAAATCAACGACATAGACTTTTAAAAGGAAATTAGCATTTTGGTTCCTTATTTTTATCAATCCCAGTTTACTTCCCCATGCTTCACCAAACTGTTGGACTCATCCCAATTTACCTATGTTTCAATGTTAACTATGCAGATATTTGGTCCTTTACATGTACAAAAAACATGTTATTCAAGGCTTCAATCCAATGCTGGTCACCTCATGTAATTCTGGAGTTAATATGTCAGAACTGAAACCTGGCAGACTATCAAGTGACGGACCCAAAACATGATAGCCAAATTTGCTGCTGTAGTCTCTTGTGACTAAACAGCAGCAAATAAAAGTGGAGATTTTTAGCCACTGTAATAGTGCTATTCCATTACATAGCGACATATAATTTCTGTTCTGTAGAATATACATTGTGTAATATCTATTAGAGTTGGTCAGTTTTTACTTTGAGTATCTATGTAAACATATGTGATACATCCTCCAGCCAATGGTTGTTTTCTCATTTTGATTCAAGGAGCATGTCCCACAAAGTTTAAAGCAAAAGTTCAACAATGTGTACCTGTCTGCTTTATCAAATCGAAATCTAGCCCCAAAGTAGAAGGCAACAGCAAGCAACCATGCATCACTATGCACAGCCACTAAAGATAACCTCAGTCCTTTTCTTGCATACCATCTCTAGCAAAGTTAATGCCTAAAGCAGGTTCGGGTAGTTCAGGAGGTACTTCTTCTGCTGGTAGATTGACCTCCCAGTGCTCACTAGGAAAACCATACAAGCACAAATTCTCCTTCTCTACCCCAATAGATTTGAAAAGTTAAACTTAGTAAAAGAATAATAGTAATTAGACAAGATTATAACAAAAGACGGAGTGCAAATTACATGACTGACTGCTATCCACAATAGACAGAAGATTAATAAAAGTCATTCACAAAGACCTCACAGTAACAGGGTAAAGCTTTAAATAGAAACATTTTCCTTCTAAACTTTCAACATACCACAATGCAACCTAAAGCCACAACGTAAATATGACCTTTACCATGGCATAATATGTCCTAAGAAAGATGATTCCGGTAAATTTTCTGAAACAAGATTGCTTACCACAGACATGCATAGTAGAAGTAGAGTCGACAGAATTGAACTAGCAGTCTTTTCAAGCCAAGCAAACAGTATATATCAAGCATACAAAACTATCACACCTTGCATGTCACAGAACCAAGATGAACATAGCTTCTACAAAGAAAATAGGAAAAACAGAGATTCTCAAGTGCTATAAAAAGATTACCCTTCAGTGCTCATCATAATTAGTTTTAATCAGGCCCTTATCCACGCAGATTTCAAGAACTCAAGAAACAAAATCAAAACTTAATAGCAGCCACGGAGCATGAAACAACAGAAGGGTTTAATTAAGTAGGTATTACAGCAAAAAAACAACCATACAAACTACAAGAAAAAAGCATAGTAACAACCCAAATAAACCGTATACCAACATAAACATCATTAAACAACCCAATTAGTTGAAAATTGTCAGCCTTTTCTTCATAAATAGAACATCCACATTTTCATACAAAAATAACATCAAAGCAAAAATAATAAAAACTCATTCTTGGATTCAAATTTAGGAATACCTGGGTCACACTGCTGGAAGAAAACTTCAACTAGAAATAAAAACTCAAAATTTACAAAAATATGGGAGAGAGAGAGAACCTGTGGTAAGAGCTTTAATTAAGGCAGCTCTTCGGCCCTTAAAATCTCTAAATACTTCCTCCACAGTTCTTGGATTGTAGCCGCCATCCATTTTCAGTGATTAATTCCACTGCAAAACTACTTCACTTTTCTTAATTATTTCACTAATAAATCCTGTTTTGAAGGGATTTTCAAGAAGAGTGAAAAATCGGAATGAGCAGGGAAACTCAAGGACGACGTATCTATCTAATATGTAAGAAACAGGCTTCTTTTGTAGTCAGCGTAGATTCTTATGTGGAGCGGATTTGAATCTGAAGAATGTGGACGGGTTTAACTATATTTGAGAGAGGGTTGATGAATCCGAGCGAGTGAACCCACTTCCACTTTGGAGTTCGGCCTGAGTATTTAGCAATGGCTTCTCTTGTGGACCAACAGCCCATATAAAAGACTAGTTTTTTTTTTCAAACGGCAAATGCATATTTCACATAAACAAAAACATTTAGAATTACCAAAGTTGGAGATTCCTAACTTACAACATGAAGCCAACTATATAATTAGGTAGACTTCCGTGGACTTGTGATTGTTCAATAAATTACATATTTCATGTGATGTTACTAAATTCAAATTCGTAATTCGAGTCTGCTTAACTATTTTCCCTCTACTCAATTATTCCGAGTTATAAAATCCGTTATTTGAAGAAAAAAAAATTGTGAAAATCAATATAAATAAAGAGATAGTATATTTATATAAAATAACAAAATTATTAATATTTTATTAAATCCAAAAAATAATGAACGAAATCAATACAATTTTCCTATTAAAAAGTAATGTTGTGTTCTTGTTACACACATGAACTGCAATTGTACTCCATAAGATTTGTCAAATTAGAGTCTCCATTTCCAAATTATGATGGAGAACCAAACGCAGTTACACAGCAGCTTTTCTGGCTATCACATCCAACCAAACTTATTTCAGTGTTTACTGGTTGACTATTTCTTTGTTGAATTAAATAAACTCACTTGGAATAGTATTCATGCTTCCAGCCTTATCTAACATTGTAGCAATATATATTCATAGCACTCACTTGGCCAACAAACAACATAGAAGAGCATATAGGAGGCTAATCACATCATATAAAATGTAAAACACAGATCATACGTTGTTTAAATGTTGAACAGAACCAAATAACTTCTTGTTCCTGGATTGTAAGTGAAAGGAACATCGCGCTCTTGACAAAACAACAGTGTTCATTCAACATAGTAGAATGAATTAAAAACTAATACCAATCATACGAAAACTATCAAATCAGATCAAGCCTTTTTCATCTGAGAATTTCTTCCAGAAACCATGTGTCTAATAATAAGCTAATTTTGTAGGCAAAGACGCACTACGGATACTAATAACTAAAGAGCCAAGGATGACTTCCCTCTTTATCCAGCAGCCATGTTGTCAAGTGGTGCTGAACATGGATGCTGAAGCTTTGCTTCCCTCTGGACAGTGGTGGGACATTGTAGAACTCTCTGGTTATCAATCACATTTCTACCACCCCCACCACTCAGCAGAGAACCACCAATGTGAGCCTGTGATAACCAGAGAACCTGAATTGCTGATGGCAACAACATTATCAACAGTTGGAACACTTGTCACATCTGAGCAACTTAAGGAAATCCCTTCTTTTTGAGATTCAGTCTTGTGAGCTTCAGATTCCATTGTTTCCATGTTTAACTGGTGCTGCGTGGAACCTGAATGGCCATGGCTATTGGTCTTGACAATTGCCTTGGACTCTTGGAGTTTCTTTGTATTCAGGAAACGACCTCCAGAACCCCTTTCTCTTTTTAAAGCGTGACGATGCCGAGACTCGTGGAGATAAGGCTGAAGATGTATTTGAGAATACAAAATATAAGCAAAACGTTGATGCATTCGAGCAATCAGTGGTAACCATGCACTGCTATCAGAACTGTATGTCGCTTCGAATTTTCGACAGTTTGTTTTGAGCCTCTAGCTTAGCACGGGACTCTCTACGCCTCATAATTGCTTTGAACTGTTTTGCATTGACAAAGATAGGCTCATCTTGTGAAGCATCAAGAGGAAGTGGCACACGAAAAGGTGTCATGCCCATCATTTGGGAATGTACCTGATCAGATATAAACAGTAAATATCTCATGAAGAAACACATCTTAGGCTAATTCATAAAACTTGTGTGGTCTTTACATAGCATAGAAGGTTATGTACTATTGAGTGGAAGAGTAAACAAGAATCGTTAAGAACAAACCACCACGTTGAGGAATCCAAAACCAAAGAGCCTACTTAATATAAAATTAGGAAACTCCCTAGGTGCTTGATATACTCGCGAGGTTTTACAACAAAAATCTCATATTATCATGTTTATCTTGCACTGTTTGTGGATAATCTAGATCCTATGAAATAAGCTACCATGAGTTTGAATAATACAAAAAATAGAACTTTTCTGTTCCAGGAGAATCTTTTGGAGAGGAAAAGCATAGAAGCATAATAGGAAAGGAGATGCAAAGTGGAAAAAAATATTAAAAAACAACGAAATGGCATAGTACTTTTTTAGACTATGTTACTGAACCCTGAAATATCTGAACAATACTATAACAAATATTCCACCTCCACGAAGCACTATGAAACAAAAATTATGCTACCACTGACAGTGACTCAGGCTTTAAACAATGGCAGAATCAGCTCAGCTACAGTAACTTCATTATTTTTTTTCCCATGCTCTTTCATAGGCAGCATAGATTACGTAAATAGAATGTGTACAAGAATAGGAAGAAAGCTTGCGAAGTAAAGATTCCAATATCAGGAGAAGAATGGTGAAATAAACTCCCATGGAGATCTTCTCCCACCCCTTATCTCCTCCCTTCCAATCCCCACGGATTTAAAAGACTTATCTCCTTATCAATGATTGTTTTCAGGGCAAAAAATGTCTATAACCACTGAACTATTAATAGTCCACTTATGACCAGGTAACTAATTTTGGTTTCAAATTGCCCACTAAACTATTTTCACGGTCCACTTATAATCACCCAACTATTTTTTGTTTCAAATTACCCACTTAATTTTTAAAAGAGTATATTAATAGCCATCATATAAATATTACACTTAATCATCCTAATTGTCAATAATAAACTTTTTAAAAGTTTAGTGGGTCATTTGAAACCAAAAATAGTTCAGTGATCGTAAGGAAATCATAAAAATAGTTTAGTGGGTAATTTGAAACAAAAAATAGTTGGATGGTCAAAAGTGGACAATGCAATATAGGTTTTTTGCCCTTGTTTTTAATATGGAGTTCAAAAAGAAGATGAAGAGAACAAAGTTTTTCTTCATTATGTTCATTGATATATTTGTTTGAACTACAAAGAAGCATTCTTAGAAAAATCCGGCAATAGATAAATCTGCAATTAATGCTAAAATCAATGATAAAGAAATAGAACTCTCATTGTTGCACTTACCACAGGATAAGTGCCATATGCAGAAAGTAGTCCATGATTGTATGTATCAGGGTAAGTAAAAGGATAGCTTGCCTACAGAAAGTATTCGAGCACATCATCACTAGTTCAAAGCTGATCCATAACTCCGCACGAATATCCAAAAACTAAATTAATCAACTTACATATTGCCTGCAATCAATTGAAGAACAAGGTAAAACGCAATCCTGAAATGATATAGTCGATTTACTTTGATCCTCTTCAGGCTTTACATGCACCCCACAAGAACCTGACAAATAAAAGATCATATATCTACATCCCAAAGAAGTTCAAAGACGAGGCAAAAAAGAAAATGATAAAAAAGAAATGTCATTGGGAAATTACTTTTCTTCCAGAATAAATGTCACAGGACATGCTGGAACTTACGAATATAGTTTCAACTTTCCTTGTGTAAAAATAGTTTTAATTGCAAATTGCAAAATATTCTTTAAAATAGATTAGATGAAAAAAAAGAGAGAAAGAAAGTAATGGTCCCACACATTCCCTACTTCCTCTTCAAACATAAATCAACAAATATAGTCATTCCAAATGTTTCCACATTCCTTTTCAAAACATTTTATGTTTCCAACTGTCCTTAATATTATTCCTCTTGTTAAAGCAAACATCCATTTGAAATGGATGAAGTACTACCTCTCCCGCATCTTTCAGCATCATGTAAATTCCTAGCATGTTTTAATAGACAAAAGTAAATCGAAGGTCCAACCAATATTACATAAAGTGATTGAGCATATGAAGTAAGAATTTCATTATCTTGTTCAGAAAACTATACACAAAATTAACTCCTATTATGGTACACTGAAAAGGCAAAGAATTGACAACACATAGAGAAAAGATAGCTTTAGGACAAAAACCTATATGATCACTAAATTATTACCAATTTACCATAATCCACTATAGTCACATCCTAACCTAACCATTTATTTCAAATTCCCAGTAAACTATACTTATGGCTCACTTATAGCCGTCCAACTTTTTTTTTTTTTTCAAATCTCCCATTGAACTTTTTTGAAAAGTATATTACAATTATATATATTATACTGAGTTATCCCGAAAATTGACAGAATCACTAGTAGTATACTACTTTTAAAGTTCAGTGGACAATTCAAAACCAAAAGTAGTTTAGCGACAATAAGTGTACCATGGAAATAGTTTACTGAGTGATATGAAACCAAAAGTAGTTAGGCAGAATTAGTTTAGTGATCATAAATCTTTTTTGCCCTAATTTTTACCATGCATATCATTAGGAAGAAGACAACAAGAACCTACACAAAGTTAAATGACAAAAAAAAGAACACATTGTCTGGCTGGTAGGCACAAGTTCACTACATTTATATGAGTTGAGCTATTATGTACATTGAGCCATAAATATGGTCCTTAGCTTTGACTTTGGGGCACAAACACGAAGGAGACTAGACAATAAATCATGATTTTTTTTTTCACTTTGATATTTATACTAGTAGCGAACTTTCTAAATGAAAGGGATTCACACCTAGCTACTATACTAGCTAAAATCATGCCCAAGACCAATCAAACCACACTACTAAAAATAGAACATCTTACAAATTCAATCGCTTCTCAATGTTACCATTCCACTTCAGAGAAAACATAGAGAATATTATGTACATAGAGAATACTATACTAGCTAAACTCATGCCTAAGACCAATCAAACCACACTACTAAAAATAGAACATCTTACAAATTCATTCGCTTCTCAATGTTACCATTCCACTTCAGAGAAAACATAGAGAACTATACCTCAAGAAAACAAGAAGGCGAACAAACAATCAAAATACCTGGTTGAATTGACATAACATTTTTTCCATAGTTTTCATTTTCCACGCTAGCCTCTTCACGGCATGATTGACCAGTTGACTGAGTGGAAGAAGACTCTTGGTCTTGAATGTGAAAACCCAATTTACTGCTTAGTACCTGGAAAACAATCCATTGGAG
Source organism: Cinchona pubescens (assembly GCA_025175665.1). Classification (NCBI taxonomy): domain Eukaryota; kingdom Viridiplantae; phylum Streptophyta; class Magnoliopsida; order Gentianales; family Rubiaceae; genus Cinchona; species Cinchona pubescens. The sequence continues at coordinate 2,045,059 of JANKKI010000066.1, forward strand.
ATACCATATTGAAGCTTAAATTTCTTGACAGAGATGATTGTTGCCCTTGTGAGTCTGTAGAAGCCCACCAAAGGTGGCTGTGATCAATACAAGGAGCCACTGAGTGAGCACTGTTAAGATCATAACCCTTGTTCAGCAATATTCCTGCATTCTTCAGAAGTATGAATGATCTCTCACAGTGCACTTAAATGACACGAGACACAATATTCAACTTATGATGACTTTTATGACCCTAACTGCAACCTGTTTACCTGCTAATGAAGTTAACAAGGCCAAAGTAAAAATTTGCTTCAAGAGGTAAATTTAAGTAGAATTGGACTTAACTTCTCACAGTAATTATAACACCAAATGTGGATGAAAGGAATTCGAAGTTCAAAGTATGTACCTATTTAATTCTAAAATCAAGAATTATTTACACTATCTAAAGTTCATGCCTACTCTAGGACCATCTTATGCTTCACTTGTCTTCTGCTTGTAATTGAATAATTAAGGCGGATTTTTCCCTTAGTCTTACCCTAACAGTTTGCAAAAAACTTGGCTATAAAAATTTCTCAGAATATTTCCCACTTCTTCACCTAATACATGCCAAAATATATTTAAATCACCTCAAAACTCAAAAGAGTTCGCACACAAACAGAATAGATTTATGAGCTTGTTCCGAATTCATAAAAGACGGTGGCTAAATCATCACAATATCAAATTTAAACAGATGATGCCAATTTTATACAGAAGGCAAACATGTGTATTTATGAAAACCATATGCACCCGCATGCACATACCAATAGCTGTCTATACATCCTATTTCATGGTTATTTGATGACAAACGAAAATTAGGTTGCAGTAGCATCAAGTAAATCAGTAGAAATAACACAAATATGAGAACCTATTCATCATCTTTGTTATCAAGGTATGAAACTCGTATTGGAAAAAAAAAAAAAATACTACACCTTTCATCAGATTCAAACAGAACTACTGAATCGAGCAACCCACCCAAACCCGGCACCTCCTAAGAGGAAGGAACATAGCAGAAAAGATTTTGACAACATAAAAGGGAAGACTCCAGATGAACCGAAAATACCACCAAGTCTAGTACAAGGTAGGAAGTCAAACTAAAGAAACTGTCTTGCATATTTTGTAGTAGTCTTTTCTTCTACCCGGAGGATGCCGTGCCATGCGATGCCATTTAAAGGTAACATTTTTATCCTAAAACCGATGGCTTGAATGGAAAATATTACAACTACCAAATAAGCAAGATCCTAAAATATATTTCAAATGTTCCTGGTAGTGTCTCTTAAACATCTAGATGTGATAAGAATCAGCAAAACATGCAGCACTTACCCAGAACTACAAGCCCCCCATACCATTAAAATCAGCAGCAGAGACATAGTTCACAGAAACCATAAACACAAACCCGATGAAAAAAAGGGTCAACACAGAAACGAAAAAGTCGTGGAGATTTCTTGAAACAAAGAAAAACCCATATGCACAAGTAAAGCTAGTGACCATATTTGTTGATTTTGATTGAAGAAAAAAAGTAGTTGAAGAAAGAGTTAATAGTAATAGTACGAGAGTAGTTAGGGGGAGAAAGGACCTTTGGGAATTGGTAAAGATTGAAGATGTTGTTGGGATAGAGTTGGGCATGTCCCCTTTCTTCAAACCCCACAAATTAGTCTCTCTCTCTCTCTCTCTCTCTCTCTCTCTCTCTCTCTCTCTCTTGCTATCTTCTTGGCTTTGCTGCTGCTGCTGCTGCTGCTGCTGCTGCTGTTGCTGATGCTGCCGAGTAGTGTAGTAGTATTCAATTTTCTTTAATTGTTTCAACGGCCTAAAACCACTTTCTTGATTGCTGACGGCCAGTCTTTGTTCATCTTCAAAACAAAAGAATACTGAGGTTTTATTTACTAGCTCAATACCCAACCACTCTTTTTCTTCTTTTTACTGCAATTCTTGCTTGTGATAAGAATTGAAACTTTTAGAGGAATTCTTTGATTAGTTTAATGTGAGGTTTTTGTCGTGTTATGTCAGGTGTGTGAATAATACTTAATTTTATCTACGAGATTCAATTCTTTCACTTTATTTTATTACCCTTCTCAGCCGCCCCCTTAACTCTACCACCATAAAGTTTACATTTATTACTAATTGACCCCTATCTTCAAAATCTTTTACTAGTCCTAATGTTTATCCAGATACGAATTTGTTTTTCTTTATTTTTCCTTCTACAAAAAAGGACAAATAGAGAGATGTTCAAACTTCGAACTCTATCACTGAGTTATTATATTCGCATTGACCGCATTTCTACATGCTATATATAATATATGATGAATGTCAAATATTTACGTACATCTTATTTTTTATTCTATTTATAAATGCTTTGAAATATAGATTAAATCTAGAAAATATATGATATCAGTTGATATAAATAAATTTTTTTAAAATTTAATCGTGATCACAATATCTATAAGTGGGATCAAGAACAAAACCTAAATATTTTTCATGATTTACATTTATCATGCATGTATTGGATGTATCCTTATTCCAAAATGTATTTTGTCAATTAAAGAGTAAAAATAAAAACAGACTAAAACGGAATTTAAAAAATTAAAAGACTAAAACAAATACTAGCTTAAACGACATAGGTTAATTGCCGTAGGATCTAGAAGATTCTTTTTACCTTTGTAATGTATCACTATTGTCTTATCCTTAACCGAGGACTTGATAAAGTACAGGAGAATTCCTTAATCCGTTTTAGAAAATTATTTTAAAAATTTATATAATATAAATATTTAAATCACATAATATTATACTATACAAGTATTTAAAATATAAAGAAATTGTACAATTTTTCTAAAGTACAAGAATGTAGACAAATTTATGTATGGGTTGTTCAAATTCAATCCAATTTGAAAATTCAACTGAACCCAACAAGATTAAGTGGATTGAATTATTGAGTTCTGAATTATTTGAGTTAAAGTATTTGAATTTAGTTGGGTTGAATTTTTCACTATTGCTTCTATGTACTTTATGAAATTTTTGTTCATTATTTTCTTTGTCATACCATCTAACTTATAATTATTTTCTTTCATTATTGACATAACATTCATTGAACATATTATATAATTTTTCCTTCTCCTTCTTGATCTAACAATTTTATTTTTTAACAAAAATATATTTTGTAATAGATATTCTTACAATAATTTTGATATATTTATATATATATATATATATATATTATATATATATTTTAGATTTTAACCTAAATAAACTCGAGTAACCCACACGAATACACTTGGATTGATCTACTTGAGTTTCTAATTTAGTTGAGTTGGGTTTTAAATTCTCAACCCAAATTCAAAAAACCTAACAACCCAATAACCCAATCCATAAACCCCTGAAATAGGTATTACCAAGCCTGTTTTAGGATATTCTTCTTATCGTATCCGTAACCGACTATTATGTAAACAAAAGTGAACTAATTTAGTTTGCTTCTGATTCCTAATCTTAGAGGTTTACTTTAATAATGATGTGCAACCAAGTAAAAAGAGTTTTATCTGATGATTATTAAATAAACAGCATATTTGGAAGGAATTGCCGTCTGTTTAAGTCCATTTTGGATTTCTTTGTACCAAACCTCGTACTATATAACGGCTCCATCTATTAGCCAAGAAGAATCGTCTATATGTGGCCAGTTTTGAGCCAGAAATTGATTCAGATTGGTCGATTTATAAAATTAGACAACCATCTTGAAATGAAAACTGTGTCAACGACTACTATAATTTACGACATTATGATAGATTAGAATCATCAGCTCAAGTTTGTCGCTAATTGATTACTCTAGCCCCTTTGACCACTTCATCCTCCCTTTGATAATAGATAAATAGGTATATGTTAGTACTATTGTCGACTGAAAAAAAGAAAATGATCTTCTAAGTGCTAAGTCCACTTTTATTTTCAAGGTTTATGGAAGCGACTTTTTCTCTGGACACGAGGAGAATTAGAGCTGGGGCAAAACAAAGAAAAGATAAATGCACAATTGAGCTATGTTTGTCGTGGTTTATTTATTTGAAATTTCTACCATATGAGTTAAAGTTCTATATGGTTTAAGTTACCATGCAGAACCAGCAATTAAATTTGGAATGTCCTTAGGCTATTTATTTTCTGTTCCACTAGACACTGGCCATGACAAACTTATAAGACAGTCCACTTGTATTGCGTCGACCTAAGATGCACATTCCATCAGTTTCTTAAATGCTTCCCTTCATCTACTAATAGCAAAGGAATTGCACTAGCATGAAAATCTTGGTGGGGGAAGCAAATGGAATGAGTTTGGTCACCAGAGAATCTTATGTCCAGATTATGCTTTTAACAAAGATTTTGTAATATAGAAGTGTCCGTCAGGGTATTGGCAATCACTGGCCACCAAAAAAAAAATCCCCAATGAGCAAAACACAAATGCTCCCAGGGTATCAATTACTACCTACCAAAGTCCTTATATATTATATATAGATTGAAATGGGGGAGAAACAATGAGAAAGTCATGAGTAGAACAAAAGGTAACATTAAGAAATGACCTACCCAAAAAAAAAAAAAATCAAAGACACAAGACTTCCGGATATTCTAACCAAAAAAAGTTGTACAAGACTGCCGTCACATCTTTGTAACTAATATTTCCCTGATCAGTAATGTACTTTTAGAGGCTATTAGATTTTTCTGTCAGCTGCTGGGTTCATTTAGCAATAAAAGAATTTTGTCCAAGCAGACTGGTGTCAGCAATTTATTTCCTATCAGCAAATCATGAACAGGCTCCAAACAAAATTTCAACCAACAAGCTAAAACTCATATCTTCCTTTGTACTGCATTTCCTGTCAAATGCAAACCACTAGTGAGTTTGCTTGATTTTGTCCACCCATAAGTCAAAAAATAGAGAATAACAATCAATAGAGTTTGCCAACACTAGGCTGATAGTATACAATTGGAAAGTATGAGTTGCTGCACAAAATCAAACTTTGAACTTTTCTCTTAGCTCTGGACAAATGTGACCAACTGTTCAAGGTAATAGACCACGATCTTATTATTTAGATCTGAAATGTTATTCAGATAAAAAATTTCACAGGTTGAGTAAATTAACAGGACAGGTAACAAAAACATGAAAAAGAACTTAAAATACATACCATGAATACTAGTATAAATATATAAAAGATAGATGGCGTTGCAATCAAACACTATAAAGGAGGCTGATTGGTGAATTCAATGCAACATGAACCATGATCAAATAATTAAAGCTGCAGAGAGGTTTCAATTAGATGTGCAGGATGCTACTGTCATTTATTAGGTCAAAATCTCCCTTTGAAGGATAACTTTAGAAATAAAGGAGTGAATAATAAAGATTATGGGGGAGAGGATCAAGTACCTCCAGAAAAGATAGCATTTATCAATAATAAACTGCTTAAATAAAGGAGTGACCATTCTTGAAACAAGTGATATATTGAAAACATTCTTACAGGGGTATAGGTTGCCGGCATGTAGACGACTTGCTGAGGATGACCGATCATCATCTGCCGCCCATAGTGCTATCTGATAATAGACAATACAAAAATTAAGACTAAACCTTAAAATACATAAATTAACATGACATCACCAAATAACAAGTACCTGAGATCCACTTGGATGAAAATATGATTGTGGCGTTGGTCCAGCCTGTGGATTGAACATAACATGCTGGTGTGCAGCAAATGAAGGTCCAATCTACAAATATGTGATACCATGAACAAACAACCACCAAAAGAACAATATGAACAATATTTTCATCACAAATACATAATAGCAATATGTGGATAAAACACAAGAAAGGTGAAGTTTAGAGCATGTCTGCATGAAAAATATTCATCTATTCTAAAAGATCTGTCAACTTCCTAATTTCCTTCGACTTCATAGCTGTCTCCTTGTCCTACATTGTTTACCACAGACGAGATAGAAAGTCAGGTGGTGCAAGCTATTGATAGCAGCAATGCAGTGCAGCTAGGTGCCAAATGGTACTGGCAATGAATAAGAATTACGTAGAGGAAAATGTCATTGTCAGTAACAGAACTGGAGATGATAGGAAAGAATGATCTACAGGTGGATATTAGAAGGTTTATTTGAAGCTTAAGAAGTCAGATTGAAGAGGAAAACAGAAGGCCTTTTACATCTTAAAAAGAGTCGTAGAAACTACAAAGTAGTTATGATGGGCTTTCTGTGGGAATGGTGTATCCACCTTAAATTTAGCATACCAAACGATGGGAGGGAAAACAAGGGAGGGAGGTTTTGCTGGAATGCCTACATAATTGACATTTTGCTCTTTAAGCCCCCACCAAAGTAGAAAGCAAGTTAACACACAAATCTTACCTAAACAAATTCCCACTTAGGAAGTCATCATTTGTTGTCTTTTTCTTAGTGGGAATTTGTTTAGGTAACCCCTAGTCCAATGGGCATGCCATGCATTTGTGGGTACACCAGCCATATTAGCTGCGTAGTAGAATGGACCATCGGATACTGTAGAAGCAGGTCTCAGATGTGTCTGAGAAGGTACAAAACTCTGCGCATTCGGATTTAGTTTGAATTCCTGAAAGAAGAAAATGTTTTTGACGAACAAAGTAAAATATAGCAAAGAAGAAGCAGGCAGACAGGCTAAAGCAATCTCTGCTAGCAAAATTCCAAAAAGAATAAAGCATTCCTACCTTAGCATGTGGGTTCAATGTTGATTTTTCAGAAGACAATGAACCCACTGAGGAGCTTGGAGATAACCCAGGACAACCAGAAGCAGAGGCACCACCTCCACAGTCTGAAGTGGATGATGCAGAACTACTAGGACGTACAGTACGAGAATTAGCAAATTGTGCCGTCACTTGTGCCTTGGAAGACTCAATACCCTCCAAGAGTTCATTAGAAGAATCACTCTTCTCCTGACCTTTAGATGAAACACGTGGCGGGGTATATGCAGTGGCATTTGCAGATAATCCACCTTTATCATTAGCTGCTTTATCTTTTTTGCTGCAGTGCTAACCATGAATCTGAAAATGTCACGTTGAACACTTCAAACATGTGTATAAGAGACAGGAACACCATGGCTGGCTGAAACATAATTTCCCCGAAAAGAACCTCAAAGGAAGCATCTACCCTAAAGAAAAAAAATAACTCTTTAGCAGTGAGGGGGAAAAAATTGAACTAAAAAGAAAATAACAAGGGTCTCGGGGGAGATTTCATTTCAGCCAGCCATTCTGTGTACAGATAAGTTAGACTTAAAACTGAAGTATGGAACAAAATACGTTGACGGCACTTCTAGCCACTATGGCTGGAGCTCAATATTATTCATTAAAGAAAAAGGACATAGAAGAAATCTCACAAAACATACACAAGGTCATCATATTAAATGGCCCCAGTATGAACAAAATTCTTCCCACAACTTAGAAAACTTAGAAACCTACCTAGCCGATCAGTTTCCTAATCACCTATACCCTACCTCCAAAAGCAAAACAACGAGGCTGTCTCTTTGAGCAAATAAATGTGAAAAACTAGCCGCCAGTTCCTTTCCCCCTTGACAATTATCAATCTCCAGCAAGTTATACAGCTTGTCTGCAAATTTATGACTCCCAAACAATTCTGGAGAAATGATGCCCACTCACCCTCAGATTTTGATGTTTGAGCATCCGCAGACACCTGCATGGACATAAAAAGGATTGTGTTTGTGAACAAGTATTTGTACGCAAAAGGGCACTTGAACGACGCAACATTTAATCTGAATATGCATACAAAAGAAGTTAACGATTTCATTTCTGTCTCATTTGACAGTTAGACTACAAACCATTTGATTTCCTGTATCCTCCTTAGAGTCACTAGTTGCAGCATGGTCAGCAAACTGGTTCTCAAAATCCCTGAGGATTGTCAGTTCAAAATTTTCAATAATTCAAACATTTAGAAAGATATGCAACTATTTCAACAATAGAATTACACTAAATGATTAGTCATAACAATTTGACAGACCTGTTATCTCCTGCAGTAAAACAATCTTTAGACAAATGTTCCGCTGACAACTGTCTAACATGATCATCCGAGCCAGACAAGTGTACTTCCCTACTTGTGCTTGACTGAGAAGAGTGTGCTTCATCCTGGCGAGAGGACAAAACAAACAAGAAAATTAGATATTTATGAAGACTACAAGATACATCGGATGTGCAGGCTAGTATTCTGAGCAAGAAACTCTCAAAATTTGTTGAGCACGCATTTAAAAGGATTAAAAAAAAAATACTAGGAGGCGGTAATAGGATGTCTTATTAAATTTTCTAATTTATGAAGCAAAAGTTTCAACATTGTCAGTCTCAGATTAATGCATTAAACTGCCTTATTCCCTCAAATAAAGGGGAAACAAAAAACTTCCAGTGATTCAAGGACATAGTTGAAATTCAATAGATATGGTTCCGGGAGTTTGTTATAATATAGGCTTCCACGAGTATAATAAAACAGAAAAATGAATTGCAATGGAAAGATGCGAATGTTCAATACGAAGAAAGCAGCAAATTGCAAGAGAGGCACCAGATAAAAGACCAACATTAAGAAATTAGTCATACCATGAGTGAAGATCTAGTTGACACTTCCCCATCATTGGGCTTCCCACTAGCCAAGTCAGTAAACGACTTGCCAATACCAGAAACATAGTCACCTCCAAATGTTTCATGATTGCGAGCATCCAACAAAATGTCCTCAATGTCATCGAAAAATGTCATGAACCCAGCTAATATGACTGATGAGAAACTGGTTTCTTATCAACTTCAAATTTTTCGTGCAGCTGTAAACCTCTTTCCTATTAAAAGAAACACGTTTGACATGCAAGAGAGCAAGCAAAGACAAAACATGACAAACAACAGTGGATTTGGAGAAAATTTTCACACCTCCGCTAGATGGGGATCAAGGGTGTCCTCACCCTCTATTTCTCTGGCTATTCTTGAGGCTTCCCTTTCTAACTCTTTTATCTGTGGACCTTTTTCAAGTTTCGTCGTATATAGTTCCTCATTGAAAGTACTTTTCACACCAAACAAAGCTTCATTTGCTTGAAACTGATCCCAGCCCCTACAGAGAACAAATCCAGAGTTGTGAAAAGTACTTTCAATGAGGAACTATATACATCGAAACATTGAAAATTTCTTCCACTCTTGTAAGAGTTTGAAAGTAGAAAACAAATTTCAGACAAATTCTAACAGATAATTCCATTAATTACAACTTAAGTACTGACAATCAGAGAATCTTCAACTCACAATGGGCAATTTATATGTTTCTGAATCTTTCTAGCCTTCCAAAATTAATTGCTCTTACTATCTGATCTGAAAAATCTGATTTTGGAATTGGATTGTAATCATCAACGAGTTGATGGCCAAAGTTCTAAAATGTTGTGTGTGGTATGTTCCTCCCCCCCCCCCCCCTTCCTTGTTTGGGTGACAGTGGGGGACAAAAACAGATTGCTAGAACATGAACCAAAGTTAAAAGAGTAGAAGTGATTTAATAACCTATCCCAGTGACGATCAAATATGTTCTCCGATTCTGGACACAAAGGATCATCATCTTCTGGGACCCAGCGTTCCAATTCTCTCTCCATTTCAACACGCCGCGATTGTGATATGGAGGAATCTATTAAAAGCTCCTGCTGCTTTCCACGTTGGAGCTCATTTGCCAACCCATCCCTAGTCACAGGGACACCCTGTACATATGACAAAGGAAAAGATTATTGTATCTTGGAGACTAGGATAAACATAACTAAAGCCTATCATATTAGAACTAATCAATTGCCATCCAAAATAGAGGACTACATCTAAACTATATTACATTTATTTGCTACGATTTGACATTAACTAAAGAAACAGTTATACTCGGTGGAAAAACAATGTAATAGTTAACCCGAAAAGAGAGAGACAGAGAGGACCAAGAAAAAGGAAACCTTTGCTATAACTTGCACAAGCTCTTTGTCTGGGATAATTAAAGTTTTTGAAGGTGGCTTGTTAACAGAATCTGACATGTTCTTCTCTCCTCGAGAACCGTCCTTGATTAAACAAGCCATTTTCAGAATAATCCCTGTATGAATGAAGCAAGCAGCAAGTACAACCGAGCATCATATAACCACAAAGGAAAGTAAAAGTCTAATAACAATTCAAAAATTCCTAGGGTGTACCGAAATCTTTATCAGCATTTGTCGCATGTAATATTCCAGAAAAAATAGAGCCATCCAGCACCTGGACTTCCACTTGATGCCCAATAAGACAAGTAGTTAAATAAACTAGTCGTTCCCGTGAAGAGCTTTCACATTATCCCTCTTTCCCTGCAATAACTGAATTAGATAAAAGAAGAAAAAGCAACGCTAAACAAGTTTAAATCAGAAATCTCACCTCTACTTGTCAGATGACTGGAATTCACTTTTCCAGATTGTAACTTGCTCTCCAATCTAGGTCCACCATCTTTTTCAATTCTACGATGGCCAAAACCATTAGCAGCAGATCGGGGCTGTACAACTTGCTGCAAACTCATTCTAAAGTCCTGTAAAATGCGCAAGAGGATAAGTAGGCCCTCAGTTCAGCTCCAATTATTATACTGCAAAAGAACAACTACATGAACAGACTTCTTTAAACAACAAGGATGACATTCGTTATAGCAATGAGATGAACAAAAACGAGGCTAATATGACAGCAATTTAAGATTCCTAATGATGAGGAAAATCTAAAAACATAAACTACCCGTGGCCGGTAAATAACCTGGAAAAGAACAAGTTTATGCAGGCAACTTCCAAACAGCGACCAAATTTCAAGAACAGCTCTAAACACTTTATTTCTTTAACCTCTGCAAAAAATTCCCCAGCCAACTCACAGAACTTGTTGTATTAATCCGTTCTATCTCAATTGCAGAAAGAACAGAGCAATGCGAGAATGAGTTATGATCACAAAAAGCAGTTTTCAACTGAAACAAAGTCTGCAACTTTACCGCCACAAAATAATCAAAACCACAAGAAATTCTATTTTATATATAAGTACCTAAAGATCAATCAAAATCAGGCAATCTTAAACTCGCATATTTAAATAACTATTCGAATTAAGAATTCCACAAAGAAAAAGAAAACACTTACAACACATATTTCAAAACCCTAGGGCAAATTTTGCTTCAAATATATACCCTAAAACCCTATAATCTAAGTAGCATCTTTAAAGTTTTTGTGTGTGTTTCTCTGTGTGTGGGGACAGGGGATGAGGATGCTTACTAGGAGGAGAAAGAAACGGAGGTCCGATCTGGTCGATTAGGAATCAGAAAAGAAGTAGAAGAACGGAGAAGAAGGGTTTGATCGGCGACCCGGCTCTCTTAATGAGAATGGGTCGACGGTTTTGCTCTGGTCTGGCTGGAAATCAATTCGAGACATTTAAGTTTCGGATCCGGACCCAAAGCAGCTATATACTACTCACCACAACCCGAAACAGAAACCAAGAAGTTGAGATCTTTTTATTTACCGTTGGCGGACGTGGGCTTCCCCGTTTACGTTAGCCTCTATTCTCATCCGGAAAAATTATTGTCAAGAGGTGTTTGGTTATCGAAATCGAATCATAAATTTTACTATATTTATACTTTTTTTTTTTTTTACATGTTTAGTTTAAATAAAAAATGAGTTAACTCAAATTATAAGGAAATTTTATAGGTCTTTTTATCAAATTATTTTCTTATACTTTAAATGTTTGTACAGTACAAATTTTTAAAGCCAAAGAAATGGTTTGCTAACAATAATTGTAAATTTTTTCCAAATTATAAATATATGTTTAGTTTGAATAAGGAATGAGTTAACTCAAATTATAAGTGGAGAATAAAAGTGAATATTTTCAAATACTTTTATTTTCATAAAACAATTCCCATAATAATATACCAAATAACAGGTCTATAGCTATCATCAACCTTGATTATTATTCTTTTCTCACACCTTAAATGGTACAACCGTCTTAGCCTATGTTTGAGAGTTCAAGGCAATAAAAAAGGATGGGAAATAAAAAATTTAGAGTTTGGCAAGGGGAAAAAAAAAAGGTGTACTATGAGAAAATAAAGAAATATATGCTAGTTTTGTTTAGACATTACGATTATTTATTATTTTATAAATAATTTTTACAATACTTTTCTAACATACTTTTTAATAACTTTATCTCACACACATTAAATTTTAAAAAGTTATTATAGTAGTTATTTTAATAATATTCTAAATATTATTATCTCGAATAATAGCTATACAAATGTATTAAGTTTTGAATTTTAATATTCTTTTGGGAATTTTGGTCAGAGGAAACCATTAAAACGCATCTTATACTATCTATCCATTGTATCTTTATTTTTTTATATATTTATTTTAAATGCAAAATTATACATTCTAGATGTCTTTCATGTTGTTAATTCTCAGCAAATTTCTTTCCATTTATTCCTCTAATGGGCCTGTCTCTTAAAGTAAAGTTTTGGGGTATAAGATGAATTACCTACTTAGTACTTGCTTAATTCTTTCAAATTTATAAATTCATTTAATACTGTGCAAGTTTACCTAATAACTACCACTTTATTACGACTGCTCTCTCATCATTTTGGTACTCAAAAACATTGATGGACAATAATGGAGGGAAAAAAAACATAAAACAAGATAAATGGAAGGAATTTGGCAATAAGGAGGATCAATACGCAGCCAAAATTTTGGCAGTGGATAAAGATGATGATAAAATGTTTGGGCCATTTGGTATAATACAACTCTAATATTCGTCTAAACATAGCCTAGTCATCTATATCATAGTTCAAAAATTCGGTCGAATTGTATTAAATTTGTTCAACTCGATAGAACTATGAGTAACTCGATGCAAAAATTTGATAAAAATTGAGTTTTAGATTAAACATAATAAATTCATCGAGTAATTACGAGTTTTGTCCCTTTCTTGCTTCGAATTTCTTTAATACTCAAAAATTGATAGTATTGTTAACTAAAATTTATCAAACATAAATTTTCTAAACTAATAATGACTAAAATATGTAAAATAATTATATAAAAAAGCTAAACTTTTAAATAGTTTACTTAATTATTAGCATAATTTTATTTTAAATTGATGAAATAATAAATACTCATGTCTTATAGTTCTAATATTTAATTTATAATTTGATAAAATTCAATCAAATTTTTAAATATACACGACTTATTAATTTTCCGAATCTCATCTTCGAAACATTGATTTATAGTAAATCATCGGACAGACGCAAATATATAATGTTTACTAATAGCGATGTCGTGGGCCGTTGAAACATGTGAAAACATGAATGGAAATCTGGGGCTGGGTTTATAAGCAAATTATGCTTCCAGTTGTGAGAGAAACATTCTGATGGGCTTAAATCGGATATCTTTCACACCACATGAGGAATGTTAGATGAATCGTTGCTTTGTACGTTAGTCTGCTTCCTTCTCCGCTTATCCTGGCCCAGCTGTCTAGTCAACGTACACATATGAAGAGAGGGATGCCAAATTTTTGTTTCTATGATTGTTGTCGTTTTCTAGAATTTAAAATCACTATTAATTAACTTACTTTGTGCAAAGGCACGCCTAGTGTGTGTGAAATAAAAAAATAAAAAAACCACTACTTTTTTTTAAAAAAAAAATAGTGGAAATTTTGTAAAAATTATTCAAAAAAATTAGAGGAAATATAAGTATCGAAGATGGAGGGTGGAGAAGGATGTTATATGTAGTGATATTTTGAAGAGGAATGCATTCTAAACAAATCATAAAATGATCGTACTTTACATATAGTATAGATAGATATTCATTTTTTTCAAAGGACTTAGAAATCATTTAATCCGAGGAATGTAACTATATAATTAGGGTTAAACTCCAAAAGGATAACAGACTGTAGACAATTTATCCTGTGCTAAAATATTTATCGTTTTAGAAAATTAAGAAAATATTATGGAAATATTTTTTTCAAATTTGCCCTTTAAACAAAATCAATGTATTATACTTTTTTTTCATCTCATGTGGTCAACTAGTAGTAATTCCAATACCAATATTTCAATAATTTTTCATTTTCTAAACTTTATTGATGTAGTATTCACAAAAACGTGAATTTTTCTAGATGAATTTAGTGTTAGTCTTTTTGCCATAGTAATAAGGATTATTGATTATGTAGTTTGGAGAACGTTCATATAAAAAAGGAAATTTAGTCAATTTAATTTAATTTTTTTTTTAAATTAAAGTAATTTAATAACTTTTTAAATCCTTAGAATACAAACTCAAAATGACATATAAAGTGAATTGGAGGGAGTACGAGCTTTGGAAAATCCTATTCTTCTATTAAAATATCATACTATTATATTTTAAATACTTATACATTATAATATGATATAATTTTAATACTAGTATAGTATTGTAAAAGTTTTACTACCCAACCGTATAATACTTCAATGATTTTTTTATCGGGCAGATTATATAGCCTGTCTCTTATACACATCTAGATGTGGGTGAGATGAATTTCTTAATTTATATTTATTAATATCACTCTAACTCATTAAAAATAAACTTTTTTATAGTGACGTAAATAAATATAAATTAAAAAATTTACCTCACTTATAGTATATTGAGTTGTATATAAAAAAATTTCTTGATTGATTGCACATCCCTTGGAAACTCAAAAAAAAGGAAATGAAAGTCAAAATTTATAAAAACAAGGATTTGATCGCAGCCAACAGCAACAACACGGAGTAGAATAGAATAGCAAGTTGCAGTAGAGTACTACAACCCGTTAGGCCAGTTGCCCCTCCTTTTCACTTCCCTTCAACTGCTTTGGAAACCCATTGGAGTCTCAACAGCTTTTCACACGCACTGTCTCTCTCTCTAATTCTATCGTTATCCCCAAATTTTCCTCTTCCTCACCATTTCTCCTCTTCTTTCTCCCACTGGAACAAACAAAAAAGTAGAAATTTAAATAGAGAATGGTCACTACTTGCTTGTGGTGGTAGACTTTGTTTGTAGTAAAGTAATGCAGCAGTAATTAATTAGTATTATTAGCTAATCAGCTATAGCAAAATAGCTGGCTGGCTGGCTGCTTATATTTCTCCTAAGAGAGAATCTTGGATGAGTGTGGGAGAGGAAACTAAGAATAGAATATTAATTTAGGCAAATTAATCACTAATTAATTAAAATCCTAGTAATATTAATGAAGCAAACGGTAACTTTGATCCAGCTATTCTCTCTCACCATCTTAAATTAATCGACCAGACCAGACCCCTATTCCCCGCGCCTTTGGCTTCATCTGCCATCTAACTTCTCTCTCCTTCCTTAAACTGGAAATTCTTCTTACTCATCCTATTACAGCTTACGACGTCGTGTTTCCTGCTACATTTCTTCTAATGAGTCTCAACCTCAATTGCTTTGTTCAGTAATTACTACTAGTATATCTGATTTTTTGATTTATTAGTTTTAATTCTTACTTTTTTTCAGAGAAAACATGTTGACTTGTATAGCTTGCTCGAACTCGAAACACCTCAACGCAGCCGGATCTCTTCCTGAACGTGAAGGAGAAGATGATGACATCACTGCCAACGCCACTGTTACCGCCGCCGCTAATACTCCCTCCACTAAACAAGCCATTAAAGCCATCACTTCTCAGGTACTCTTACAAAACATACATAATACACACACTTGTACTAGTTTTTTTTTTATATTTGAAGTTTGAATATTGGATGAAAAAATTCTTTAAATTTGATTTTTAATAATTATAATATTTTTATTTTAGATCAAGGACATGGCTATTAAGGCTTTACCAGGTGCATACAAGAACTGCAAGCCGTGTTCCGGCTGCTCATCCAACCCGAGGGGGGATTACGTGGATTCCGATGCCGGTTCCGTTTCCGGGCGTTACCATTTCTCTTATAGAAGAACTGGTAGCTCCAATTCTACCACCCCTGGCCCTAGGGAAATGGAATCCAGATTGAAAGCACTTTCCAGCGGCGAAACCACGCCGGCGTCCGTCAGTGGTCGGACGGAGTCTGTGGTTTTCATGGAAGAAGATGAGCCAAAGGAATGGGTAGCTCAGGTTGAGCCTGGTGTACTTATCACATTTGTTTCGCTTCCTCAAGGTGGAAATGATCTCAAACGCATTCGTTTCAGGTACTTCTATCAAGATCCATAATCAAATTCTAAATTTCACGTTTAATCAAAAGAATATCTAGATCTAATTATGAAAGTTGTAGTTGTAAATTGTTTGAGAGTGATGCATACTTGTGGTGATAATGATATGAATTTTTGTTGGTGGCATTAAATATTGACTGATTTTATTATTGCATAAAGAAGGAGGGGGGTGTTAGGGGTTTGTATTTTAATTGTTAACAGTGATGCAGTTGAAGTGAAGTAGCATGTGAAGGCACATTGTGATCCACTAGGCCCGAAATTATGGAAGTGGGGTCTTAATTCTTGAACTTATGGGGAAGAGGGGGCTTGACTGATATTATAAAAAATACACTTGTTGAGCTTCTTACTTTGTAATTGAGATCTCACGTCTGCCGGCATTGAATCTTAAAGCAAGGAAACCAATGACTGGGGACCAGCGTCTCACTTTCATCCCTAATGGACTTTCTTTTGAGTTCCATGAGAGTAGTTTAAAAAATTTCAGCTTGTTTTCATGAGTTGCACTTTAGTCTTGATTTTTGGATGATTAATTCAGTGAATCATCTTGAAGTTGGGCATATATCAAATGCATAACCCCGTTCTTTGTGAGGAATTATGTGCACAGGATATACCTGAAAACATTGTAATGGACCAGAAATTGTAGTACAAGTGGTACTCATGTAATGCCGCAAAAAAATATATGTTTCAAATGTTCATGTTGACGGCCATTATTGATTGATCCTGATTTCTCTGACTAAGACCCGATGACAATGATCATCTTGAGCTAAATTTCAAGAAATTTTTACAATCACAATGGAATTTCACCATTATACCCATGTTTTCCTTGCATAGCTTCATATTGTCTTTATCTAATACGAGAAATTGTAGGAAGGACGTTAATTCCCTTTCTCATACCAAGTTGCGTACTAATATACTCGAGAATTTTCATTTCCTTCCCTTTTATTTTTTTAAGCTGTTAGATTATATTAATGACTATAATGCCTGGAAAGTTATAACTAGCATTTGCTTGTTATCTATTGGTTTATGGCACGCTCTCTTAGTCATATCTCCAGGTTTAGTGGCCACCCTTTTCCTCTCCAAGACATTGCACTCAACTACTGAATAAATGCTGAGGCCAAATAAGGCTCCAGCTATACATCAGGAGAAATTTATGTCAGGATTGTGTTCTCTAATTAACCGAGTATCTGCAAAATAATATATCTATTCAATCCTTCTTCCAACCCAATTTCTTTGCCCCCATTTGTTTCCTTCTTTGCATATCACTAGAAATTTTCAGGTTTTTTAGTTTTTCATCTGCAACAAACCATGAAATGTTTCATCAGTCATGTCATTAAAATAGTGTAATATTTTGGATCAACTAGAGATGATTATTCACCAAGATGATGGAGTGAAATTGCAAATGCCAACAAGTGACCTCCTCAACCTTACATTTGGTTTGTTTGCAAGGTTGGGTCCCTGCTAGATGCATTATAAGCAAGCTTTAACAAGAAGAAATATGTAAATGAATTGCTCATCATTAAGGATAAGTTAGTCATTGCTAGGTGATAGTATTATAAGCAATCCCAATTTCACCGAAATTCTTCTTGAAGTGTCACACAGTTGAATGTTCAATATCAAGCTGAATACAAGTGATGGTTGATTAAGTTTCACAAGTTTTGTTGTTTTTACATTTCAACTTCCTTACCTTTCTATTTCCTTTTTTACTTGCTCTACTGAAAGAATAATGGATTCATTCCTTTTATCTTTTCCCTTTCTCGGAATCCGAAGTTAGTTGAGGATCAGTGCACAATTATCATATGGATTCCTTGTTTGAGTTATTGATTGAAGTCAAATAACTTGTATGAATTTTAATCGCTTGTTGATGGTGTCAGTCGTGAGATGTTTAACAAGTGGCAAGCTCAACAGTGGTGGGCAGAGAACTATGACAAGGTGATGGAACTATACAATGTCCAGAGGTTCAATCACCAAGCAGTACCCATGCCAACTCCACCAAGATCTGAAGATGAGGTGAACATTTTCACCCTTCTGTCATATGAATGATCAAAATATTCCATGTATTCTTGTAAAGTATATTATATAGAGCATGATATCTGCTACATCTTATATAGGTGTAATATAAATGAAAACTTGTACAGCTTTTTAGTTCCTAAGATTCAAAACTCTCCAGCATCAGTGCTGCAAGAACTGAGACATCTTCAATTGATGCTTCTGCAAGGAGTAGTTTATCTAGAGAAGCAGAATTCTCGGGAGAGCTCTCAGTTAGCAATGCTAGTGACATGGAGACTGAGTGGGTTGAGCAAGATGAACCTGGGGTCTACATAACAATTAGGACTTTGCCAGGTGGGAACAGAGAGCTTAGACGGGTCCGATTTAGGTATGTGATTCTCTTTTATAACTCTGTCTAATATAGATTGACATAAAGGATCCTTCCTTTGTCAAGGAAAGTGATAGAATTGTATCCGCTTGCTTTACTAACATCGTCTTTCATTTTCTGATTGGAAGACTAATGGATTACAATACATTGGATACTTGAACTTCGATAAACTATTGAATCAGTGGAAACTGCTTATAACTCAACTCTTAGACTTCCACCTACATGTAAAATTGGCTCACAATGGACTGTCTAGTTTGTTATTTTAAACTAGAAGATTCAATAAACAAATGTTAAATGGACTGATGAGTTTTATTTTTCCTGTTCATGTCGATTGCATGTATGTCAAGAATGCGCTTTCTGATGTAGTCAACACATTAATTGTCTTTCTTTGAACATCGAGTGCAATTTTTTAAACTGAAACATGTAAGCCATCCTCAATGTTGTGCATACCTTGCTCAACTTCAATTTTAGACTGGTCCCTAAACAGGTATGTGAAGCATCACTTGGACAACGATAGTATTTGTGGTACTCAAGTTTTTCTTTTTTACAATCTAACTAGAGGAAAATTCATTTGGTGTTGTTTATGATATAACTTACACAGAGAAACATTAAGATTGTAATCTAATTCGGTTATACATCTTTGAATGCAGCCGAGAAAGATTTGGTGAAATGCAGGCAAGATTATGGTGGGAAGCAAATAGAGCCAGGATTCAAGAACAATACTTGTAATGTAGCGGCAAACCATGTGGGCAGACCTTGAGCAATTAGATTCTTCTACTGATTGGTGTTTGAATTTTATCTACAAATTGACCATATGATGCTCAATGTAAATTTGATGCTTCTGACTTATATTAGGTTTGTCATATGTTTGTGGATTATTTTTCCTCTTCCAATTGGGTTGTGTATAACCAAAGTCAAAGCATCAAATTTACATTGAGCACAATATTATGTAGTGATTGGAAATGACATAACTGATAAGTCCGGGAAATTGGGGATAATTTATTTATCATGAATCATAATTTAATGTTTTGTAACTGTTAATTTTATGTGTTTTGTGTGTGATTTAAGATTATTAGATTAAAATTAGATTTTGTGTGTTTTAATGTGTTTTAGTAATTTTTAGTATTAAATCTGTGTTAAAATTATGTTAGTAATGTTAGTTAGTTTGTGTTATGCAGGAAAGGATAAGTTTAAAAGTCTAAAAGTGGAGATTTGTATTTTTAAATAAAGAAGAAAAAAAAATTAAAGGAAAGCCAGGCTCAAACTTCGGCAGAATTAATCCTTGCCGCAGCAAGGATAAATTGTGCTGCAGCAAGGCTTAAGGTAGCAGAGACAGTCAAACGTGGGCCACTATGATTGTATCACGGATTCGAACGTGCAACGGCCAACAAGTGTCCAACGTGGTCACAAATTATTTATTAAAAGGCCTTTTTCCCCTCATTAGGTCATAAGTAAGTTAGAATTAGAATTAGGTTTTAGGTATTTTTAAGAATAGTTGTTAGGGTTTTTTTGAGATAATTTTATACTTTTCGCATTAATTNGGGCTGTCCTCTGCAGATTCCATTTTTCAATTCTGAATGAAAAGAAATCCACTCATAACCAATGCATAGATGTATTTTAATTGCACTGTTAATTCAGTATAATTGACAATTCAATATTAATTTCGGTGAAATTAAATTTACATGATTTATATAATTTACTGTCTCTTAGATTTTTAATTAATTTTAGTTAGGATTTCTATCAATTAATTATTTTTTAGTTAAATTAGTTCTTTCGTAATTCAATTCACGCAAATTTATTTTTCGTAATTTTCTAGGGTTAGTTTGTTGTTTAATTTATTTTTTTTTTAAAAAAACCAAGAACAATTCCTTTCAATTTGTAATTGTCTAAATAGTAATCGATACTAAATATTCAGTAATTGACCCAATTTGATCCTTGTGGGAACGATCCTTATTACTTCAAGTGAATTAATTTGTAAATTTAGGATTTCATACGTATCAATAACCGCACAACAATAGATAATTATAAATGCCCAATAAAACTGAACAAATTAAAATCTAAACTTGATAACATAACAAGAACTTACAAAAATTAAATGACAAAGTAACATTGAAAAACTTTATTCAAAGTCAAATTAATCAAAAGTTTACCCGATCAAGATTCATCATTCATTCACGATACAAGTTCTTAAACAACACCTAACATGATGGATCCTTCTGCTTCAATGGTGTCTCTAGTAAATCCAACTAATGGTGTCTCACTGATAGGTCAGATTTCTGAAGAATCCATATCCATTTTCTCCCAGGCATGCCAATAAATTACATCTACCGAACTTCCACTGTCGATGAACACCTTGTGCACTCGGAAATCTCCGACTTGGACGTGGATAACAATCAAGTCTGCATGTGGTACCCGATCCAGAATTGGGTGCATTCTCGGTAAAGCTGATATCTAGACCATATTTTAATCTAGAAGCAGTTTTTTCTCCACAAGGCTGACTCGGGCATACCTTTTTCTTGCATTGGAAGAATCTCCTCCGGTTGCTCCTCCATCAATTGTGGATATTACTCCCGCCACGTCATTATTGTTCAATGGATGTTCTCGACGAGCACTGCTTTGATTATTCTGGGGCTGATAGTTCGTGTTGTGAGGGTCCTTCATTGTCTCTTAAACCACTGATAGATGTGCTCTGAGAATATACTCCTGCAAATGGCCACTTTTGATCGCCCTCTCAATGAAATCTTAAGATTGTTGCACTCTTCAATATCATGGCCATGATCACCATGATAGCACAATACAGATACATCGATCTCTTGTGTAAAGAGACAGATCCATAAGGTTTAAATAGCTATTTTCCTGTGTGACGGACCTTATACAGAATTTCCTTCTTAGGTGTGTTAAGTGGCGTGAAGTTCTCGTCTGGAAGGATTGCAATGCCTCAAGTTAAGAAGGCACTTCGGATACATGATTTACCATCACTGGTGGGCATCTTGATGAGTATCGAGGTGTGCCCAATGGGGTCTCTGATTCTTATTTCTTCTTATTTGATTCCATAGGCTTTTCTTGATTTATTCGAGATTTTTCTCGAGGTTCCTGCAGTTATCTTTTGGCTTGGTTGGACTTCTCCCCTCTGATGTAATCATCTACTCGTTGTAGCAGCTCTTCGAAAGTCATAGGGACAGAGGAGGTGAGATCTGCATTGAATATTTCAGGTCGGATGCCACTCATAAAAGCAGTAATTAACTTTCATCATTTCGGATACACATCTAGATGTGTATAAGAGACAGACAAACTATTGACATTACAACTATTGTAGGTTGCCGTATGCTCGATAAATGAAAAGCTTCCTGAAATAGATGTCACAGATACTCAGATGTGTCCAAGAGATGTTTCACATAGGTGTATCTATCTGTAATTATTACATCAGAGAGTATAAGAGACAGGTTTTTTCTTGAGCTCTAAAACTGCAGCAATTGTCTACTTAGATGACATCTAGATGTGTCTTTTAGCCAAAACTCATAGGGGTGTACCGGACTAATGTGGTTGGTCGGGTCAGTGGTTCCCTTATACACATTGAGATCAGGTTGTTTGAAATGAGATAGTATGAGTTCACTTTGGATATCAGGGGTAAAAGAATCTTTGTCAACGGCAAGTAACTCCAGGGTTGGAATGGATTTCTTTCCCAAGAGCTCTTGCACACGTTGATCTACCTTCGCCCTGATTTCTTTCTCATGACAGTACTCACCCTCTACTCCGTAGCTATATTATTTACCTTAGGGGATTAGGACATATTCTGTTAAAAACAAATCCTTCCCGCCGAGGGATGGGAAATATAGTCGTACTAAGGCGGTGAGAACTGGATGCGGCATCATCTTTTGTGGCTTGCTGTAGTAATCCTAAATTAAAATTAACTAAATTAAGCAAAAAGCAATTAAAAAATTAAATAGAAAATCTCGAACACATCGCTCAATAGTAAACAAAAGAAGAATTTAAGAAAAAGATGTATAAAGGAATAAGATTATGAGAGTTTTTCTCTTGGAGTCTCTTAATCACTTTTATTGATTGAGTAGAGATTGTACAAGCTTTTTGAGTTGGATTTAGTACCGATAAAAAATCCTTCTTAGCAAATGTAAGTGAAAAATCATTTATAAAACTATCATGGGTCAATGGGTCCACAATGAACAGTGTTTTTAATACATTCCGAGCTACCCATCTACTTGTGCCGAATGTCTTTGGTGGGACAACGTAGACCGAGCTACTAGCTGAAACAAGTCGAGTTACTTAGTCATTGAAGTGTGACTAAGAGACAGACCTATTTAGAAGGTCGGTCATGGTAGCCACGTGTCTTCATCCTGAGTGGCAGTCGGATCTTACTTTTTGGCGACGGATTTTAGGATCGGTTTTCAAAAATTACTGCCACAAGTATTCGGATCAAAGCAGAACTGTTTTAAGTGTCGTCAATTACCGATATTGGAACTTTTGAGTATTTTCTCAATCCTTGTAGCACAATGTCGGACTAAAACAAGTGGTTCAGTAGTCCATCCATAGTAATTGTTCCTTGCTGTACTGTTACTCATATTGGGCTAGTAAACTTTGGACCAGATCGATGTCCCAATACTAGCAAATTGCTCAAACCAAATTCAAGTATAACTTGATGTGTTAGTTTGGTTTTTTGGTTACTTGGGTTGAAAAAACCCAACAAATTAATTGTAAGTAAAGGAACAATACACTATGGATGGACTTGGTATAAGAGACTTGTAACTAGACTGTCTCTTATACACATCTAGATGTGTATAAGAGACAGGTTATAAATGAAGTTGGTTTGAGCTTTTGCTAGTACTGTGACCCCCCATTTTTAGTGAAGTAAGCCACCCAATTCAAATGGGTTTTTTTCATTGGTTATTAAGAAATTACAAAAATGTCATTAATTGCTCAATGACCACCATAAACCTTATTATTAATACCTTTATGATCATTACGATTAATGTTTGCATCCTTCAAAAAAAAAAATTTGTTTCTAGAATTGAATTGTTTAAAACATACGGTATTGTATAGTATAATAATTAAAAGTAAAACATTATTGGTAACTATATAATTTTCCTAAAATATGTTATGTCGTTAAGAATGATAAGGACAAAATTATAAAATAAGAATAACAAGAAATTTTTTATAGGGAAATTCTAGAATCCTATTGAGGGAACCATCCTCTTGGCTTTGAAAACTTGTAC
The DNA here is from genome assembly GCA_025175665.1 of Cinchona pubescens. Classification (NCBI taxonomy): domain Eukaryota; kingdom Viridiplantae; phylum Streptophyta; class Magnoliopsida; order Gentianales; family Rubiaceae; genus Cinchona; species Cinchona pubescens. The sequence goes on from JANKKI010000066.1 coordinate 2,068,850, forward strand.
ACTACAAGTTTTTAAAGCATATGATATTATTGTATAAACTTTTAAAAAATAATGGGATGGTTCTTTCAACGAAATTATAGAATTTTCCAAATTTATAAGTTGAATGAAATAGTTATGCCAAGAATCTAAAGGTAAAAAGACCAATTTAATTCCTTACCTTTAGAGTATCAACCAATTTGCTCCCTTAACTATCATAGCAAACCAATTGGTCCCTTATCTTTAAAAAAATTAACCAATTTAAGGCTTATGATGAAACACATGGACAAATTAATGGACCAAACCACATGAAATCACGTAGCCGTTAACTTTGCAATAGATGTGTTGTCAATAGTTTGTCCATAATTTTCATCACAAGTCTTTCAACGATGGGATGGTTCTTTTAACGAAACTGGTAAATCTTCCAAATTTATACAGCTAGATGAAATATTTTTGCCAAGAATCTAAAGGGAAAAAGACCAATTTAATCTTTTTACCTTTAGGGTATCGACCAATTTGGTCCCTTATCTATCATAGTAGACCAATTGGTCCTATATCTTAAAAAAAAAAAAAAAAAAAAAACCAATTTAAGGGGCTTACGATGGAAATCATAGACAAATTAATAGACTAAACCACGCGATAATTATGTGGCTGTTAACCTACAATAGTTGTAATGTCAATAGTTTGTCTATAATTTCCGTTACAAATTTTAAATTAATTTATTTTTTTTAAGGCAGTGAAATATATAAGGATAAATTTCAATTACACCCTTTGCGGCATGACAAATTTTCACATAACTCTTTATGATTAAAAAACTTACAAGTACACCCCTATGATTTTGGTTTAAAAATGCTTTAACTAATGGAATCGTCAAAATAGATAGTCAATTATACCCCTGTACATTCTTTTTTTTAATATTATATTCCTATATAAAAATAAAAATAAGTCTTTTAATCAATAAAGCTGTCTAAAATAAAGATCTAAAATTATGAAAAGAGATAAAATGGAAAAATAGAATAAAAATAGAAAGTTAGGGTAAATTATAAGGATCTTCTTAGGGTTTGGCTAATATTCAGATTACCCTTATGGTTTGCAAAACAATAATTTTTCACTCTTTTATGGTTTGGGTTCAAATAAAACCGTTAAATATTCCGTTAACTGACCGTTCAGAGGCTAAAAAGTTTTGATTTAAAGAGTTATTTTAGTCATTTAAAGTCTCTAATCAAGGTTAGTGATATATTTTAACATAAAACATATCATCTCCTTCCAACAGATAGGGTTTTTAGGTGATGGATGAGCAATAGGATTAAGGGTATTTTTTATTTCTTGTATAAATCCGATAGCTTTTTTAATTTTCCATCTATTTTACAAGAATTCCCAAACCACAAGGGGGCGAATTGTAGGTTTACAAATCATACGGTGGTAACTTGAATATTAACCAAACTGCAAGGGGGTTTTTGTTATATATCCAAAGTGTATATTTTGACAGAAAAAAAAAGTCTTAGAAAATGGTTAAGCAACGCGAACATTTGAGGATAAGAGTTTTGACAGGGGTGGGGATTGGGACAAAACACAGGGAATGGGTTGCCGGGGTGGAAGGATCTGGGTGAGAAGGTTAGTGATGCAGCTTGAGAGTGGTGGTTATGGCTAGTGGAGAAGGATTGGGAAGGTGGCTAGGGTTAATAGGGAAGAAAGATGACTTTTTGTTTTTAATTTGACCATAAAGTTTTGTTGAATTAGATTTTATTCCTAATGATGTATAATTTTGGGGTAAATTACACAAAACCCCTCTATGGTATAGTGAATATTCACTTCACCTATTTGGTATATAAAGACAATTAAATCTTTTATACTTTGGACTCGGTGAAAATGTTAGTTATTTATCAAATATCAAAAAATATTTACTTCAAGGGTATACTTGTCTTTTAATAATTTTTTGAAACAAGTATTTTTAAAAAATTTTAACTAAAAATTTACTTTAAAAATAAAAAAAATTTCCACCCTCGTCGGTCACCTACCTGTCTGCCTCTCCCTATTTCTTCTCCCCCAACCATAACAACCATTCATCATCATCTCTACCAGGGCCTGCCACCAAACTTGCCATACCCCACCACTCCTCATTCTCCTCATTCAAGCTCCCCCACTATAGCACCTTCTTCCTCCTCTTCTAAATCAGCGTTGGAGCACTGAACCTTGTTTACAAGTTTTTGTACACTACAAATTTTAAAAACATATGATATTATATTGTAACTCGAATTAGTAAATAATGAAACAAAATAAAGTGAAGGGTATTTCTAACATGTATAAATAATGAAACAAAATTAAAAGACTTAAATTGTCATTAAATAAATATGCGAAGTACTTAATTGAAATCAACTCAAGTTTAAATGGCAATTGTAAACTACATTCTCTAAATACAATATAATCTCATATGTTTTTACTTTTTGTAGTTTACGGAAAATTATAACTAAATCAGCCCAAACTAAGATATTAAATCACCTAAAGCCCCAAAACTATTTATTATTCTCATGCAGCAAATTAGTAAAAAGGGTTAATTATACTTTACCCCCTTAAACTTTATCTCATTATCACTTTATATTCTAACGTGAGCATACATGGTGAAAAGATAAGAATATCTGCTAAATCAAGAGATAATATTTAGGAATACTTAAGTTACTATGATAGATAAACTTTAAAGTTTAAAGTTACTAACACTTTAGTCCCTAATTTTATTTTTTGAGCATTTAACCCTTTCTCTTAAACCAATTAAGCATTTTGATCATTCTATATGTCCTTATTTATTTGATTCTTTTTACATTTTTCCCCTTCATTTGCTCTAAATTCCTCCACTCCCTATGAAAAATCTTATTTCTTAATGAATAAGATCTTACCTTTAGACCTTGTAGTTAAAGTAATTCTCATATCTCTAGATGTGTATTAGCATACATTATATTCTATCAAATTGTAAGTTTTATATTCTAATTGGCGACAAATTTGTTTAAAGAATAAAAACATTTCAAAATTCTAGAAGATGGATGACATGGTTATAATTTTGAGCTAAGAAAGTCAATTTACTTGATAAGAAACATGGCATGGTTATAATTGACACTCAATTGAAGGGTTCTCTTGCTCAAAACATTGATTATGTTATGTCACCTCTTTTTCAACTAATTCCGACCAAAAAAAGGAACAAATACATCAATTTCAATTTATAATTATATCTTCAAATTATATTCTATATAAAGTAAATTTTTTTGTTGATGAAAAACAGATTCATAAAACTAAAATAAACAAAATAACAGAACAAATAGTATTAGATTGTTAAATATGGATTTGGTGTAATTAAAGAATTTACTGTTCAAAAATTAATATTAGTGACTAAAGTGGGTCGCACAAAAGGTTAAGGGGGTAAAGTGTAATTAAACCAAAAATAATAATAAAATGAAATAGGGATCGAATGGTCAAAATATTCAGTTGGCATAATGGAAGGGATTAAGTGATGAAACGATAATGTTAGGGACTAAAATGATAGGAACACTAAAAATATCTTATTTCTTTTTTATGGTCGTAGTATGTAATATACTAGAATTTTCTTTTTGGTAATGGATGGTTGAAGTGAATAAGTGTTATGGCAATATGGTTCATCATAACTATTTTCAATATTTCGTGTCGATCTTATTAGCTACTCAAGAGTTAGTAATCATATTAGATAATCAATTGTTACATGTGGATTGATGTCCTTGCTATCGATTTAAGCAGATCAAATCAGTTGGAGTCGGACATCCTGATGTGTATAAGAGAAACGGGGTGTCTTTCACATGCCCCTTATCGGATGATTTGGTTGGTCGATTTGAATCCCTTTTAGTTAGATAAGTGAGTTTTGAAGGTTGGTGATGTAAAGCTGTGATACGTTCTGTTAGTTTTAATGGTAGAGATTTTGAATGTGCAGCAATGAAGTCTTTTGGTTTTCAAAAAATGAACATCCAAGGGTCTCACCAGGTTTTGGAAATGAACCTCCAAACTTGATAGTATGTTTGAGGAAAGTATTCCATTGCCCTCACCAGGTTTTGGAAATGATAGGGATCGACCTAAAGCTGCTCTAAATATAATTTCATACAAGTCTAAATGATAATTTCATACGAGTTTTGAACGTATTAATTATTATCTCAATACTTTTTCGTTTTTGCTTTGCCTGATTTTTTACTACTAAACAAGGTTTAAGATGACTTCATTCAAAACTTTATCTCACATTTTCTTAATGATAAATGCAAACAAGTAAGATTTTGTATGACTTCAAAAACTGTGCTCTTAATACTAGCAGGTGGTTCTTAGCCTTCTTCTGCTTATCCTTTTTTTTCCTCCTTTCTCTTCTCTTTCTTCTCGGATGACTTCTCCTTATCTTGAAAGGTGCCTTAGATATCCTGTGAAGAGAACATAGGCATGCAGACACTAACTAACATTTTCACTTTAGTCCAAAGTATAAATGCTGTCTCAAATTGATAGATGATCTAGATAAATAAGCTGCGCATTGAATTTATTGTTAATAATAGAAGAAATGAAATGGTAGAATGGAGTAGAAACAAGTGTTTTCCAATTTGTATAATTTGGAATTTGGGAATATCAAAACCCGTAAAATTCGAGGCGTGTATATCACTTTTCTTAAGGTTTTGATTGCCCCCACTATACTCAATAGTTTGTTTTTGGGTGAATAGTAATCTACCTCTAAGATACAATAAATTCTTGAAGATTTTTAATAGTAAAACTTAAAAATCTTCCCAAGAATGTGTATAAGAAAAGATAGATTTTAGTTTTCAACATTTTGGAGAGAGACTATAATAAGATTTCAATGTCACAAACTACAAATTTACATTTCCTCACTTAGTTTGTAATATAAATACAACTCACTATCTCTTTTAACATCATGCATAAAGAAAAGTGACTATTGTTTTAAACTTTTCTGTAGTGTAAATAACTCACTAGACCTAATCAAATCAAGGTGGCATTTGTTGCTTAAACCATGACTTAAATTAGACTAGAATTATCCCACACATGAACTTGTTAACCTTATACATATGTTAATAAAATAGCTTTAGCACTATTACCGGTCATGTGCTCTATCCTAATTGATGATCATGTACAAAAGAGAACCCAAAACTTTTGTTAGAAGCGGCACCACTTCTTATGATCATATAGGTGAAATCTTCTCAAGCTTTTAAGGTTAAAAGCACAGCAAGATAGTTTCATTAAGAATATAAATATTTATATATTCACCATTCCTACTTAAGGGTTACCATTTACACTAACAACATGGAATGGTATACACATAATTTTAGTGCTCACAACTACTTATGTAGCAACTTGTTTTTACTCTTTAAATCTTTTAATCTATTGGTAGTTCTAGAATAAAGGTTGGGTTACCATTGCTAGTAGTTTTAGATAAAGGGTCTCAATCCCATGTATAATGACGTCGATCTCACCACCAGGCCAAATAAGATTTTTCAACGGATAGAACCCTTCAAATTATTCTAAATTCTTACATACACCAATTATACGACCTGCCATCATTTAACAACTGTCTAATATAAGTATGCCTTAGACTTATATATCTAGATTTACCATTGTATATTTTATTTAATGCTTTAGACATTGTGGCTTCACTATCACAATTCAAAGCAATGGCTGGCATTGGTTGAGGCCACAACTTGATGTCTAATAACAAGTCTCTCAACCATTCCACATCATTACCGTTTCATCAACTATAATCACCTGTCTCTGGAATACACATCTTTATGTTTAGTGGAAGAGCAATTTCATGGGCTTTAAAGAAATAAACCGTAATTGCTCATTCCATCCTATTACAACTTGCAGTGCCTGAAAGTGAGTAAGATGACTGCAAGTAATTCTCACTTAATTTAAAGTTAGGATCAAAAGAAGTATTCGTTTCTTTCACATTTAAATGTTGATACTTATTCAAAATTTTCTCAACATAATGTGTTTGAAATAAAGCATAACCCCCACTATGCCTTTTAACTTTAATCCCTAAGATAGTATCTACTTCACCCAAATCCTTCATTTTGAATTGAGAAGACAGATATTTCTTAGTTTCAAGTACACCTTTATAAGAAGTACGCTAACAATTAGCATATCGTCTACATATAGACAAATAATCACACCATATTCTTTAATGAATTTAGAATAAATGCACTTATCAACATTATTATATCTAAATCCATTAGAGAGTAAAGTTGATTCAAACTTTTTATGCCATTATTTGGGTGCTTGTTTTAAACCGTATAGAGATTTAACTAGTTTACAAACTTTATGTTCATTTCCTGGCAATGTAAAACCTTCTGGTTGTTCCATATACACTTCTTCATCCAAGTCACCATTTAAAAAGCCTGTTTTAACATCCATTTGATGCACAAACAAGTTATAAATGGATACAAATAATGACATTAGTACCCTAATGGATGTAATCCTTGCAACAGGTGTATAAGTGTCAAAATAATCAATTCCTTCATTTTGTCTAAAATTCTTAGCTACAAGTCTTACTTTATATGTCAATATGGATTCATTAGGGGTATATTTTATCTTAAACACTCATTTACAACCAATAGGTTTAGAACCAGGAGGCAAATCATCACTAGAACCCAAGTATTTTTTGATAGTATTGAGTCCATCTCATCATTTATAGTCTCTCTCCAAAATGTTGCATCCCTTGATGACATAGCTTCACCAAACGATTTAGGATCATCTTCTACATTTAATAAGATTGAAATCTTATTAAACAAGTGATCTCTATTGCCTTCAACTAAGAAAACAATAGCTTGAGAAGATATGAAATCATAAGACATATATTTTTCTTTCCTTTGTCTTTGACTTCTTCTAAGTTCAAAAGGAGTATCAATTTCCTTCCTTTTATTACTAGAAGAAAAATCAACATTTAGAATTGATTCTTGTACTTTAATTGGATCCAAATTAATATTTGAATTTTTAAGAAATTTATTCTCAAAAAATTCAACATCCCTTGATTCAATAATAACATTAGAATCAATGTCAATTAGTCTATAAGCTTTAGAATTTTCAGCATAGCCAACAAACACACTTTTAAGTGCTCTCGATCCCAACTTTACTCATTTAATATAGCAGTTATGGGACTCTATAATAGGCTATACATCCCCAAACTTTAAGATAAATTAAGTTTGGTTTTCTCCCTTTCCATATTTCATATGGTGACACTTTAGTCTTGATAGATTAAATTCGACCATATAAATGACAAGCAGCCAACAAAGCTTCTCCCATAAATTTCTTGGACAATAAAATCATGGTGTTAACCATATCTACTAAAATTATATTCTTTCTTTCAGCCAAACCATTTTATTGTGGAGTGTATGGAGCACTTGTTTGGTGTATAATACCATTTTGTTCAAAAAATATTGAGAATTCAATAGAAAAATATTCAACACCTCTATCACTCCTCAACATTTTGATTTTCTTATCCAATTGATTTTCTACAAGAGATTTATAAGATTTAAATATATCAAATATTTCATCCTTTGTTTTCATTAAATAAACATCCACATATCTTGAACAATCATCAATGAAAGTGATGAAATATCTATTACCACATCTTGTAAGAAAACTATTTAATTCACAAACATTCAAATGCACAATTTCTAATAATTGTGTATTTCTTTCAACTTTTGGAAAGGGCAACTTAGTTATTTTTGCTTGAACGCATGTTTCACATTTCTTCTCAAAATTATTTTTGATAGATATTAACCCATATTTAGTCATAAAATAAAGTATTTTATAATTAACATATCCTAATCTACCATGCCATAAAGAATAAAAAGAATCCACAATATAAACAGAAATATTGTCTTTCTTAATACTAAGTTTAAACATGCCATCACAAGAGTAGCCCTTTCTTACAAATACACTATTCTTGGACAAAATAATTTTGTTTAACTCTAATACAATTTTTAATCCTTTCTTATTCAATACATCGGCTGATACAAGATTTTTTCTAATTTTCGGAACATGAAGTACATTCATTAACACAAGTTTCTTGCCGGAAGTGAACCCTTCACTCAATACTCCATGCTATGAACTGGGATACTAGTATTATGATAAAAACTCTATGTTCATGGACAGGAGCAACATCTTCATAAGTCTTAAATTGAGACTTATCATTGCAAATGTGCGCAGTAGCACAAGAGTCATACCACCAATCATTTGATTTGGTTGAAATTGCCACATTTAATTCAGAAATCATACCAATGTAATAATCAGTTATCATTGCAACAATTTTAGCATCTTTTTCAACAAGATTTGCTTTAGGGGCATTATTCTTCTTTTGTTTCTTGTTGGAATTACACTCATTTTTATAATACCCTTTCTTGTCGCAATTATAACATATTCTGTTCTTTTTGAACTTGTCCTTAGAATTAGTATTTTCAGAAAACTTTCTTTTAGAACTTGTAATTTGACTCTTATTTTCATTAACAAAATTCACTTTTGAAACAGGTTCTAAATCCTTCTTATGAAAATTTATAGTATCTTCTTCGATTCTCATATGTTTCAAAACTTGATCAATTGTTAAAATTTCAGTAGTATGAAGCATTTTTTTTTTATAATCATTCCAACTAAAGGCAATTTACAGAATTGCAATAATTGAAACAAATGCAAGATTATAAAAATGACACCAAAATCTTACATTAATTTTAAAACAAAAATTTGAAGATCATTGGAAATCTGATCCAAAATAGACTCTTATACACATAATACATGAATTCAAAATATTTGAATAAGAAATTTACCCGCACTATTTTTGTTTAGTATATTTATGTTATGCAAATTTCCAATTTTCTTTGGAGATTTGGACCACTGTGAATTGTGCATTTAACGGTCTAAATTAATTGAGAATACTTCTACATACTATCTCATGTCTCTTATACACATCTAGATGTGTATAAGAGACAGGTTTTCCTCTGCATTGCCTGAAGTTTCTGCAGACAACTATTGGAAATTCAAGTTTGTATATTATACACAATTAGATGTATGATAAGACGGAATAAAATTATTGTCCTAGATGTTGAAAGAAAAACCGATGTCCATCAAGACACATCCAATTTAACGAAATTTTGATTCATTTCTTTAAAGGCGGACTCACCACATAGAGGTAGATTGCTATAGGGTGAATAAAACTAGAAGTCTAGGATACAACAAATTCTTAAAGATTTTTAATAGCAAAACTTAAAAATCTTTCCAAGAACAATGTATAAGAAAAGACAGATTTTTAATTTTCAATGTTGTTATGAATTGGTGGATATAACTCTCTTTTACAAAGATGGAAGGTCAGAGGAATCCATTGGAATACACATTTTCAATCCATGGAACACCTCTCTTGAACCAAAAGTTGTAACTCTCTCCATTTTACCCGTTTTCAATTTTCAAATGATCACTACAGTACCACAGTGCCATGCGCACATGCCGCACTGTAGCAGCCGCATGTGCGCTGAACAATTCTGGCTACTACCTTCAGCGCACATGTGCTGCTACAGTAGGGCTAAATTTTTTATTTATTTATTTTTAAAATTGTAACACATATCCACCAATTCTATTTATATCACAAACTACAAATTTACATTTATGGTCAACAATAATACAAATTAGCAAAGCCACAAAAAAGAAGACTAAAATATAACCTTAATGTACGCTGTGTAGTGTCCGCTTTCTACGCTATCACCATAGTGATTTATAGAAGCATATAGTTCATACATCTGCCTGTCTGAGTCCTTGGTTGCCACATACTTTTTCAAGTCAAGCTTTCTTATGGGAAAATCGACTAAGGTGTTCAGCTTATAGTTCAGGGAGCTGAACAAGTTGATTGAATCCACAATCTGTTAGGAACACACCAACAGATGCATCTTTTTATCCTTAAAATTATTTGTAATATAGAAATAAAAATGTTAATTTGTAAATTAAAATATAAAAAAATGCACCAGATGCCGACTTTAAGCAGCTCCTCTGATAAAAATAAATTGAAGTAAGTAAATAATGTAAGAGGTTCTGCAGAGGATGTGTTGGTGGTAGAGCCATATCTCGATAGCTCAAGCAAATTTTCCAAATAATGAGATTCATAATTCTTCAACAGCTTCCTTGACTAGGTAATACGTACAAGAATAGATCTTTCATCCTTTCGAAGGAGGACCAGCTGAAGTTCTTCTCTGTGCCAGCATTTAGATGCCCTTAACATGGGCGAAAGCAATGTGTGGACTATTGACTGTATATAGCCACTTGAAATTCTATAAGAGACAGATAAAATCAAAGATACAAGAGGTATCCCATAAGGTTTGGCAGCACTAGATTTCCTGGATAAAGGAATAACATGTCACAGATTTTCAAATTAAACCATGTAAAAGAATCACTTTCGGACGACACGACACAAGTTACCGTGAAAGGAATTATCAACCAACTTCCTCTGATTTTTTTTTTCTTTTCTGGAAGGTTCCAACTTCTTTTGTTACTCTTTTTTTTTAAGGTGAAAAAGTTCCTCACTTCATTTAAGCGTAGTCATTACACGCAACTTCTTCCTCATTACTTGAAGAGAAGATACATTTTTTCCGATAGTGTATCAACTGCAGAAATTTCACATTATTCGAAGTTGTATCTTGTAACAAGGTGGTCATCATCTTTGATTGAAGCTAATGACATAGAATCATCTTCTAGAATCTTGATACTGTGGCCCCTTATTTGTAATGAAAAATTTTATATAACTAAACTTAATTAAGATATTGACAAGAGAATCAGGAATGATTGGTTATACCTTTGCAAGAAAGAGCTCTTCATCTCCTTTCAACGAAGATGCTCTAGCAAGAACGGCTTTCAGATCTGCACAATTTTCATGCATTCCAACTGCTTGATAACAACTTGTAGGTATACTTCTTTCTGTGAAGATAGTAACTGTCATAAACCGGTATCCCTTCAGTTGAAGAGGCAATGAAAGATCTATAAAGTTTTTATGGGTGATCGAGATATGGCCACAAGCCGGACAGATAGATAATGCTCGATTTGTATTGCCTTGGGAGAGGTAATCGAAACACATTTTAGAAGTAGTTAAAGTGATGAGACAAATCACATATCCGCAAACAACAAGAGGGAAAGATATAAAGATGTTCACCTCGCAAACATGTCGACTCAAGTCATTCAACTCAGCTAGTAAAAAGAGCAGGAATTCATGAGAATCATGTTGCTCAAAACCACCAAATTGACCTCTAATATGGGTCATTAAGTCCTTAAATGCTTTCAGGAGAGGACAGAGACCTCCCCACAGAGTTGGTTTGATTGGGTTAACCAATCTGGGAAATAATTGTTATATGCATCTTTAAAAAAAAGAAAAGAGTTAGTCCGCAAATTTGTGATAGTATTTTATTACAAGAAGCATACTTAGGGTCTATTTGATAATACATTGCATAAATACTCTAAATATTGAAATAGAATGAATCTAATTGTACAATTTTAACAATTTTACGAGAATGAATAATAAAAACATAATTGAAATAGAATGAATCTGATTGTACAATTTTAACAATTTTACGAGAATGAATAGTAAAAACATAATTACTTTAAGGACGACTATAGCTAAAACCTTCTAGAAAATAAAAAATGAAAATCATCATAATCAACATATTGTTAAAGCCAAAAAATAATTGGTAGATGTGTATAAGAGACATTGTTTGTAAAAGTTCTTATTGAGTTTGACAATAATTCTTTTGTATTAGAAACGGGCACATTGTTTTAAGGATATGGGACCCAACTTTTGGTGGTTCAAAAGAATGATTACCATTAGGAAAATTAAACAACCATTATGTCCAACCATTATGTCGTAAAGACGTTAGGTGGGCTGCATTAATAATTAAAATCATGGCTCATTGTATTGTACAAGGTGCAAAGCCTTATAATTATACACTTGACATGACAATCATTGACATACAATGTAAAATGTAGTAATTTGTCTCCCTCCAGAACGATAACTTGCCAAAAATGAAAAACAGAGGAATAACATAAAACCATGTATAGAACTCTTGACTACCATATGAACTTGTGTTATATAGGAAGTGGTGATTTAAATTTGGTGTGGGAATAAAACGAACTCTTAAAAGAACTCAAAGAACTAAGAATTGAGATTTTAACACTATTCATTGAGAATCCCATAAATTTCAAAATTCACCAAACAAAGGAATAAAGATAAAATAAATTGACATCAAGTTCTTCAAAGCAAAAATGCTAAACTTTAAACATTAATTTAATCAACAAATAAGCAACTGATTAAGAAACAAAAACATGAATAAAAATCCCACATAGGGGTGTAAGCGAGCATACTCGATTTAGCCTGTCTCTTATACACATCTATCTACTGTAGCAGCACATTATGCGCTGAAACGAGTCCTCGTTTTACTTATTTTCGAGCGAGCTCGAATCGAGTTCGAACTATGTCATTTTAGTTCGCACTCTTCGAGCTTGCTGGAAAATTATGAACTCATTCGAATAAGTTCTGTATTGAAGCACAGAGTAGATCTTCGCTGACCTTTTTTTTAAAGGATGTAAAGATACTAAAATGTGCTGTACTTTTTATACACATTAAGATGTGTATAAGAGACAGGTTGATAGGTCGACACATTATACATATGCTCGAGATCGCCTCGTCAAGAGTTTCTAACTCAAGCAAACTCGACTCGAGCTCGGTCAACTCGAGCTTAAGTAAAGTTTTTGACCGAGTTGCTCGCGAGCAGCTCGGTTCGTTTACAGTCCTAATCCCACCCAACTAAAATAGCACCTATATCTCATTAAAATTGAGATCAAATCAAGACCTATCAACAATTGTTTCGAAGATTAGCACATTGATTCTGTAAATGCAGGTGTATCATAGATACACAATATTTTTGAAGAAAAAATGACATTTAGGAAGCAAAAATCTTTACAACAGTCATCTAGATGTTTGTATAAGAGACAGGATTAAAACACGCTCAGATGGCAAAATGTAATTCCGTAGGAGCGCAAAAAGATGGGACCCCTCTTCAAATAAATATTTGGTTAAATTGCAATTGCCAAATTGAAAACAATGAAAAGCAAATTGACCACCGAAGTTGTGGTCTATTGATTTGGCAACAAAACTTATTAACAGAAACAAAATATTGGAGGAGAAAATTTAATAACAAACTTTAAAAAATAACAATCTCAACTAAACAACTAACCACTAATATCTTTATATAGGCACTAACCAATCTAAATTCTTATCGGATTTGATTACCACAACTAGGCTATAATCCACATCAAATTAACTTCTAACTTAACAATAAAATTAATTGACTAAGGAATAAATCCCTTGCAAATTTAACCACTCAAATCCAATTAAACTAACACTTAAATAGACTTGATTTAATATGCCAACAATTTCGAATTCAGTCTTCAGATAGGATTTTGCTTCTGAAGATTTGTTATACAGTCACATTTCACCACCTCTTTAATTTTTTGTTATCAAACACAACAAAATATCAAAGCTCTTAACTAATTCATTTTCAACATTAATTTATGTTATCAAACAGGGCCTTAGACTTACTTTCATGAGGAGATGGTGTTCTTTGAAGTAATCCACAAATTTTGCAGTATGAATGAGGCACTGGAGGGCGCTATGCATATAACAATTATTTCCCAGATTGGTTAACCCAATCAAACCAACTCTGTGGGGAGGTCTCTGTCCTCCTCCTCCGGCACTCAAGGTCTCTGTCCTCCTCCTCTCCCACCTTGAGTGCCAGACACCCCATTCTGACAATTAGTGAAATTGTATAATGCCCAATCTTTTTCCGGCATCCCATGAACCTCCAACACCCATGAACCACCCCTGTCTCTTATACACATCTAGATGTGTAGAGGTCTGTGTGTGTAAATTTATCCACAAAGACAGCGTTAACAAAAATCCTATTAAATTGGAACTCTAAACCTCTATTGTTATCTACATATTCCACTCCTAGCTGTAAATACCGTTTCATCTCCGTACCAAAGACACAGGTACTTCACTGAAAGCATATCGGCTTCGCAAGTAAGAGGTCTATCGTTGAGCTTCTTCTCCTCTTTCGCAGCATTTTCTATCGCTTCTCCTCGCGCTCTTTCTTACTTTTTAAATATTTCTGCATTGAAATCCTTGCAGCATCCTCAGCCTCATCTCTTTCTGCCCATATCTTAGAATAAATAGCTTTCAATCCAGCAATCTTCTGCTCGTATCTTAGAATAAATAGCTTTCAATCCAGCAATCTTGCCCGTATCAATTTTACTAAGCTTTCTCGAGAAATATGAGGCATTGAAGCTGTCTCTTATACACATCTAGCAATGTGTATAAGATTCAGGTTGTGAAGAGGCAATTATTAAACTTGTACATATTATGAATAATACTATGGCTATATTTATAGGCTTGAAAGTACAATGAACTTACACTATACAATGAACCTAGACACTGACTAACAAGATAATCTAACATAAATGTAGACACTAATAAATAATGTTATACACAATGAATCTAGACAATTTATGTTACAATGTATGCTATAATGAATCTAGACAATTTATGTTAACATTTCCCTCAAACTCAAGGTAATTGAGCGCAGAACAACTGGAGTTTGGAACACAAGGCGAGAAAACGACAGGGTGGCTGAACTTTAGTGAAAATGTCAGCAGTCTGATCTTGGGAGAAAACGAATTGTAATCAAAGAGTATCACGAACCAGATGCTGGCAAACAAAATGATAGTCATTTTTTATATGTTTAGTATGCTCATGGAAGACATCGTTATGAGTAATTTGTATAGAACTTTGATTATTCACAACAAAAAAGAGTAGCGGATGAGTGAGTAATTCCTATATTTTCAAGTAACCATCGAAGCTAAATAAGTTCTTGTTAGTACATTGTTGTTATGCGATACTCTGCTTCAATACTAGACACGAGATGTATCTCTGGTTCCAGATTCTTGCTTTTCCAAGAGATAAGATGCTAACACCGTTCACGTTACATATCAATTCATGGCGAGATAGGACGTAGGATAGCACATCTAGGGGATGAATCGAGCATTAGTCTCATGGGAGTAGAAACAATTGTACTATCAGTTAAGCCAGCCCAAGCAAAATGATCCAAGATATACTTAGCCTGAGTAAGAAAGTATCCATTAGAATTAGAAGAGACCTCAAGACCAAGAAAATAACTTAGAAATACCAAGTCCTTCATCTTGAAATGTTGATGGAGATGACGTTTTAACACAATGAATTTATTTGATGAGTGGGTATCTTTTGCGCTCCTACAGGAATTACAGCTGTCTCTTATACACATCTAGATGTGCTGGATGATCATAACCGGGAGGCAATTTCATATAAACATCTTCAACAAGATCACCATTAAGAAAGGCGTTCTTAATATCCATTTGAAAGAGTTGTCAGCGACAAACATCAGCAACAGCAAGTAAACTACGAACAGAAGTAAGATGGGCAACAGGAACAAAGGTTTCTTCGTAATCAATGCCACGTTCTGGAGAAAACCTTTGACAACGAGAGCTTTATATCGTTCAATTGTGCCATCTGAGCGTGTTTTAATCTTATAGACTCATTTACAGCCAATAGCAGATTTTTTAGGTGGTGGTTTGATTGGGTTAACCAATCTGGGAAATAATTGTTATATGCATAGCCTCGGTGGACCATGATCTTGGGTTGAGTCATCATCGGGCTATCATGAGAAGATTCAACAATAGGCTCGTCGGGAAAAGATCACTAGATGGATTAGTAAAGAGAATTGGAGAAGAAGTACGAGAAAGATGAAATTTAGACATAGAAGATTGACATTTTATGTTCCCAGAAGACAATATGACGAGATATACAGAGTCTTTTGGACAGCAGATCCCAATATCGATAACCTTTATGTTCAATCTCATAGCCAAGAAAACAACACAACCTTGCACGAGATTCTAATCTTGATGTGTATAAGAGAATGAGTTTTGATCATGCTAACAAACTCACGAAAGATTGCAGACAAATCAAATTTATGTTGCATTAGGTAAATTCAAGTATATCGAGAAAAATTATCAACAAAAATAACAAAATATCAGGAACCACGTCTGTTGGTTCCATTGTGGGTGTAGGAGAAGGTCCCCAAATATCTGAATGAACAAGATCAAATGGTGCACTAGAAACAGAGTCACTTTTATTAAAAGGTAAAGTATGATGTTTTACAAGTTGACATAAAGTGTGTATAAGGATTATCCTTAATATGCTTAAATGACATTTAATCACTAAAGTTCAGCCACCCTGTCGTTTTACACATCTAGATTTATACACATCTAGATGTGTATAAGATCAGCTTTTAGATTGATTCAATATCACTGAGAGTCTCTTGGAAGATGAAGATGCAAGACCTTGAGAGGATGATGGAGGAACATTATCAACTTCAGTAGTAGTAGCAACACGATGTGGGCTAGACTTAATTGGGACATATCCTAGTCGTCCTGAAGATCTGTATGGATTCTTGAGACATTGTGCAATAAAATGGTGAGGGCCTTTCTTTTGACAGATACGGCAGATACATGTAGGACAATCTAAAAGAATGTGACCAAGTTCATGACAATAATGGCTCTCGTGGTCCATACAGATCTTCAGGACGACTAGGATATGCTGTCTCTTATACACATCTAGATGTGACCAGAAGTAGGACCTGATATTGCTCTTCCTTATAACGAAGATGAGTTTCTTAAAAAATAATCTCCTGAAAAGTAGATTCAAGTGTACGTAATGGATGTCGATGAAGTAAAGATGCACGAATGGGTTCAAAATCATCATGGAGAGCCATAAGAAACTGCATTACACGCTGTTGATCTCGAAGAGCATAAATATTTTCTTATACACATCTAGGAGTCTACATTATTATACACATATAAGATCAATTATACTGATAAGTTATTAATATAAGCAATAAAAGAATGAATAGATTAATGTGATTCTTGTTTTACATGATACAAAGTAGTAAGAAGATGACACTGATTAGCTAGGTCCTTGCTGGTATGTCGATGAGCAACAAGATCCCACAGATCTTTAGCAGAGTTGAAATGTCCAAATTGTTGATGTAAGGAGGAGATAGAAGTATTACGGATCCAAGTAATGATCTGGTGGTTTTTACTATCCCAATTTTCTAGGGATCAGTAAATTTTGCATATGATTCTAATCTAGTTTTCCCAGGAATTGAGAATCTAGAAAATAATTCAAATTATCTAGATTACCTGGAAGTAAAACCATCAGAAAAATAAGAGGATTCTAACTCAAAACCGGGCTCTGATACCATGAGAAACGTTGTGAAGGAATTGTTAAACTTGTGTGTATTTTGAATAATACAATAGCCTATATTTATAGGCTTGTAAGTATAATGAACTTAAACTATACAATGAATCTAGACATTGACTAACAAGGTAACTAACATAAATGTAGGCACTAATAAATAATGTAACTATATAATGAATCGGTGTAGACAATTTATGTTACAATGTATGTTACAATGAATCTAGACAATTTATGTTAACATTCTCAGCCTCATACATTTCTATCTCTTTCTCCATTAATTTAATTCGTTCACTCTGATATTTGGCGAGATCAAGTCTCATAAACGTCCAAGCATCCGCTGAAAGTAAAAAAAAAAAAAAAAAAACGGAGTGCAGTGCTGAAGTTACAAAGATAACTGAAGAAAAAAAAAACACTTGTAATGGAGTGCAGTGCTGAAGTTGCAATTTTTTTAAAAAAAAAAAAAAACAAAACAAAACAAAACTAAGCCTTGTCCAGAAATTAAGAAATTAAAAATCACTTCTCACTTTTCTTTCACAAATTAAGAAATTAATTTACACACCTTTCATCTTCGCAAGATTTTCCCTATTTTTTTTTCCTCTCCCATACTCTACACTCGAGAATAGACGGAGGGGAAAGGAAGTCTAGATGTCTCTATTAGTAAGGGGTTTAGTGCTGTATTATGAGGTGTTTTACTAGAGGGTAGTAATAATTTTAGCACTCAACCCCTTACTAGAGGGTAGAAGTAATAATTTTAGTATTCAACCCCCTTATTTATAGACATAGATGAGGGCAACAGGGTCACAATCTTTTTATACGTAAATTACATATTTACTTTTAATGAGGTTGTCACGTAAGTATTCCTAAAACCCTTTTAAACGTTATATGTGTTAATTTTGAGCATCATCAACAGTCTCATCGACTTGATACCGAATCTTCCACCAACCAACAAAAGTCACCAGCATCATCAATAGTCCCAGAACAGCTTGGTAACAAATATTATGTTCGTCAAAACAGAGCATGTTTTGTGAAAATAATAAGCAATTTTTAAAGTTGATACTAAAAAGTCTTACTTATTTTTCCTACAAAATAAGATAAATATGTCAAATATTTATGTGTTTATTGAATTGATTTTCATAATTATTACAAAATGCAATCAATCACTAATTTTTCATTATATTTACTCCTTTCCATCTGTCTGGACTTTTACATATAATTTATGGTAATTACAGCTTAAATCCAAGGACATGGACATTATGTCCAATGTTTTGAAAATCGGACAGAGTATTTCCGGTGATCTGTCTAATTATACGGTTCAATTGGTTCGATCAGTTGAACTAGTGTTCACTAATGTAGTTTTTTTTATTTTTTTTAAATTTTTAGTGTGGTATAATTTAAAATGATGTAAAATATATTTTTATGAAATTCAAAATAGAAGAAAAACATTATTTTTGAAAATTCTAGTCTTAATACTAAAAAATACTTATCAAATTTGTAACACAAAAAATCAAACTTGTACAAAAATAAAAAAAACTACCAAAATCGATTAAACTAATTTTTTTCTCGATTCACAATTTTTTCTGATTCTGTACGATTTTTAAAACGGATCAAATATACATATGAATTGGACCTATAACACTTTTATTTCGCAATCTAACTGGTCAAATCAACCAATCTGATCCAATTTTCTAAACACTGATTGTGAGACGGCCTGAAATTATATTTCTAATTCTACTAATAGGTATCGCGGTTTGCTTCAAAGTTTTGTGCTTTTTGCTCCAACATGCACAAGGAAACTACGAGTCATGGGACCACTTATGAGCAAGGAAAACAATATACGGGACCCACTCAAAGGCTCAACTATGTACTACAAAAGAAAAATTAAAAGCAAATATATAAGATAATATCCGTCAATACTAACAACTATAAATTTTGGCATTGAATACGTCATCTTTTTTTGTTTAACATAATTATTTCATCTTGCACAAAAATGTGCATTTTCTCAGTATATATGACCCTCTGGATATATATATATATATATATATTACTTATCATCTATGCTTACAATGCAACAACCCTTTAACTATTGAATTTTATTTAGAAAGATCTTAATCATCCACTATCCTAATTATTGAATTGGGAATATGGTATCTATGACAATTTCACCTCTATGAGGCAGAACCTAGTTAATAGCAACTTTACCAATTTCACTTGAGGCTTATTTATTTATTTTTTTTTTCTAATTCTTAAGAAATATTTTTATCCACTATAGAGATGGCACAATCTGTGTATGGCCACCAGCAAAATCTATCTAAATGATGCCATATTGTGCTTTTTGTTGGTTCCATGGTCCGTATACAATTGATGTGTATACGTTTAGGTGATCCCGTACCATCTCAAAATAATCAGTAACCTCAACTCCTCCATCACACATTTTTTTCTCACAAACCAAAAGCAAACACACACTCTTTAAGATTAGGTAGATTTGGTGTTGAGTTTTATTAGTAAATTTTATAGTTATAATTAAATTTTATGGAATTTTAGTTAAATAAATTATATGTCATTTATGTCATATAATTTAATTCATACCATAAGATTTATAATTAAGATCAAAAATTAGTTTTATCTAAATATTATTTATTTATGTTGTGATTATGGATGGAGAATTATTAATTTAGGAAAATTTTAAGGTCTCGTGATATAATCATTCTTGTCTTTAAATATTTTATAATGTCAACATTATGTGTTTTAAAAAATATAGTTCAAGCTTTTGAAACTAACAGAATGAAAATTGTCCACTAATTTATCTACTAGTAGCACTTTTTTTTATTTTTTATTTTTATAAAATAGTAAACAGTTAAGCAAGCATGTGCCCTCATTCTAGCATTCGTGTAACATTTAAACAAATGAAAATATTTAGGTAAATCTAATTTTAAACTCTACTTGTACACTTTGTTGTGATCAAAATTAAACTTAAAATTTGTATTATTTATTTTATATGATTAATTCACATTAAAAAATTCTAAGTAAAATAAAAAATAGAATTCACTTAAATATTTTTCATAAACAAATGTGAACGGTTTTGCAAAATAGGCACTGTGATTTGTGGACAATATCGCCTTCGCATTTGTGTACTCCGACAGGTACTAAACATTTAGTAGCAACAGTGGCAATACTAAATGTTTCCAGTAAACTCTGCAGCTGCATGTTGCACTGGAGGGTTTTTTTTTTTTTTTTGGAGACTGAAGTGAGAACGGCGCAATGGAAATGAGCAGATACATAGTGTGGTTATAAACAAAGTTTAGAAGACGGTGTGGCCACGTGGAGAGAAACGCAACGATTTGTGCCACCAAAAATACCTGACTTGTGCTCCAAGCCACCAAACTCGGGCTCAAACCTGCTACAGACAAAATTTGCAGTTAGCTAATTTTTTTCATCGGATACTGGAACATTTAATACTGCCACTTCTCTCACACAGTAGAGGCATGTGAATCGAATCGAGTATGAATAGTGTTAACTGAAACGACTCGAAGTCAAAATTTTTACATACTCAAATTTAAGCTCGAGCTCAAGCTTGAACGTGCTTCAAAATTTGAGCTGAGTTCAGTCAAATTCGAGTGTTAAATCTTTTCTTAGGTAAAATTTGTAATTTTTTAAAAGTATGGACATTTTAGAGTAAATATGTAATTTACGTATAAAAAGATTGCCGCCCTATGCGGCCCTACTCACAAGTCACAAAATAAATACTTTTTTTTTTTTTCAAAAAGTCACAAATAAATACTATGCAATATATTCCTTAGCACTTGAGTGACTGTGAGGGTAAGAGCATGCAAGGGACATGAGCAGATTAGATAGATAATGGGGTCCACCGAGCGCGAGCTCTCGCTGTAGTTTTTCTGTTTCTTTTATATTACAATTTAATGTTTATCTCAAAATGAAATATTTAGATAAACCTGATTTTTTATTTTATTTATAAATTTTGTAACGTAAATTAAATATTATAAAATCTTTTATCACATCTGTTGATATAAGTAAAATTTTATAAATATTTAATTTTAATCGTAAATCTATGAGATAAAATTCAAAATTGAGTGTATGATAGTATTTTCTTATTTAAAATAGTGTACATTTACTGTGAGCAACATGTTCTATATATATATATCATCAATTTAATTTTGATTTGTTTTTTTCAATACTAGAGTATTTTATTTTACTAGATAAAAATATAAAATTTCAATATTTTTTTAGTATAAATTATAAATTTTGTCGAAGTAGTTGTAGATGGGTTGTGATCTTTTATTGCGAGTTGGTTAAAGTGATTTATATATCAAGATTTTGATTGGTCATCTAAACAATACGGCTTATTTTGTGTTCACAATTTGTTTATTTGGATGACCAATCAAAAATTGACACATACATCATTTTAATCTTACTCTACCACAACTTATTAATAACTATAACTATTTTGAAACAAAACAAGATCTTATTTAAATAAAATTCAATAGTTAAAGGGTACTAACATTTTTCTTCCATAAAATAAAGAGTTTTTAAGAAAATTAAATTCAAATTAAATTAATAATAAATTGAACACATTTAACGATATACAAAAACTTAATTCGGGATAAGCCTACAAACATTAAACGGATAATATTTAGATTTTACCCCCCAAAAAAAAAATCGATTGTGGGACCTACTAAGAAATTTTGGACAGAGGGGTGGTCACGTGGATTAAAAAAGAGAAGGATTTTCGAGAGGGAAAAAAAATTATTTTCTGATGATCTACCTTGGCAAAAAAGTAAAGGGATAATTTAATATTCCTCCTGGAAATTGGTACTTTCCCTTCACATTTATACTGTTATAGTATTAGTACCAGTTAATTTGGTTCCAAAAAGTCATTACTTCGTCAGATTACTATATACTACCAATTATAACCTTCACGGTTTACAAATAGGATTTTTTTTTTTTTTTTTCCAGAACTATAAGTTATAGGATTCGGGGAGTAAGTTATCTTGCAGCATTTTATTTCAAAATGGGCTTAACGATGCAAAAAGGGATTAAAATAAAATTAGTAAGATCTGTATCTTATGCACATTTAGTGCTGTGGCACAAGGGATACTTCATAAGACCAAAGAATATGTGACAAACATCAAGGATGTAAAATAAGAAGTTAGTAAAGTAGTAAGACAAAACAAAAGATTTAGAATGCTGTAAAAGGAAAAAATAATTATTTACGCTATCTATATAACTATTTACAAAATTATTTATACCATTCATGTCCAAAATAGTTATTTTCAAATATAGTATCTATTATATAATGTCCAAACAATTATTTCTTTGTTTGGACATTTTTTTAATAAATAATGACCCAACTAATGCCAGCCAAGATAACGTTGTGCAAACAAGTACTAATAATCCATATTTGCGATTTCTAAATATCCTTATGCATAGTAATTTAAACTTTATTTCTTCAAACCTTATCAATAACTAATTTCTATGCTTTATGAGCATGCAACATGCTAATATGGGTTGTGTTTCCTAACCAGTTATACTGGTAAATGGTATTACTATGAACTACGAACTAAAATTAAGTAGTTGGCCATCACTTATGGACCATTTCAGAAATTGGCAAATCTATAACCCTTTTTGGGAAAATTCTAAATGAACTGCTCCATTCAGGAATGTAACAATTTGAGATTTATGATGATCAATAATTAAGTAGTAATCGTTTTTCTACTGGGGCTCCTCTACTTTGGTCGTAACGCACTTTTTTGCATAGGCAAAGTATATGTGTTTTTTTTCATCAAAGACGTTGACTAATATTATACGTATAAATTTATGACCTGCTTTGTTTAGAGGTAGATGTACGTACAATCCTCCATGTATTCCTTAAGTATGAAATCTTATACTTGTAAGAAGAAATTGCTACATTAATAATCCATTTCATAGTTTTTCTATGTTGTGTGTTTGGCATAATTACAGGAACCTCCCTTTTTGTCTCAATAGTTATTCCTACACCCCTATTTCAATATTTTCAATGACAAAATAAACCCATTTCGATTATCTCTCATGCTTTAGGAGAATTTTGGAAGCAATCCAAGTTCCTATCCTTCCAAACATGCCAATGTATAGCAGAAAATAAATAACTCCACGGCATATTCCATCTGGACACCCTATCTTTTCATTTAATGTTATATTAAGAGACCAATCCAATTTAAATTTCTCTTATTAATGTTCTATAAAACTTCATTTTCAGGTAGAAAAAGCAATACCCCAAAACTTCAATTTCGATTATTTAAGCAACAAACTAAATGTATACCATAAAATTCCCCCTGGATAATTTATAAAAGGGATAATTTTAGAAATCCTCTTGAGGTTTAGGTTAATATCACTTAGTACCCTCAACTTTCAGAAATCTCACTTGCCTCCCTTTCTTGTGAGTGTGGCCCAAATTAACATGAAATGACAATTGTACCCTTTGTTCTTTAGTAAAATAACAAAAAAGTAGTTTCAAAAACCTCCCCTAGGGCTTCTAATAATTTCACTTGTCACCCTTTAGTCTTTTAACAAATTTTTTGTAAACTTATTTACGAAAATATATGTGAGTTAATGTATTTATTTGTATTTGTTTGAATTTTTTGAATACGTATAAACACACAATATTTTTATAAAAATTAATATTTGTATGGTTAATCACAAATTCATAAACTAACAAACAAGTGAAAATCGCCAAAATAGTCCCTCAACTGGGCCAATTTTAGCCTGACCCATCACAAATGAGTATTCTTTTTAGCGAATAGTCCTTCAACTTTTTTTGCGAATAGTCCTTTAACTTTTATTTTTTAGCCAAAAAAGTCCTTTTATGGTGTAGTCACCATAACAGAATATTTATAAATTTCACATGAAAGGACTATCTTGGCTAAAAAATAAAAGTTAGAGGACCATTTTGGCTACAAAAAAAGTTGAGGGACTATTTTGGCTAAAGTAAAAAAGTTTAAGGACTATTTCAGCGATTTTCCCAAAATTAAAATATAATTTTTGATAAAAATTTTTTTTGTCTAACTTACTTTTAAAAAAAAATTAAGACCACATTATAAAATATACTATGTGTATGTTTCAATAAAAAAAATAGAACAATTAGAAATAAACCATATAGTATAATAAAAAATTTGGATTGTATTTTGTTAAGGAAATCCATAACTCGTAAAACGAAAAAAATTAAAATGTATTCATTCGATTTAAATTTTTTGTCAACTTATTTAATTCAATCTGTGCATTAATGTGTTTGTGTTCCAACTAAACAAAAATTTAAAATTTATAGAAACACACTATGTACTATAATTAGTATTTTTTTCTTTTGAAAATCATAAGCTCATAAATTAAAAAAGTAACATCTATTTTTTATTGAAAGTAAAAGTAACACTATGTTCCAACTAATAAATATGTGCATCCCAATGTTATTTTCTAACAATCTTATTTAAATCCCACAAATTTTTTTTCTTTTTTCCAATGTTATACCAAATTGATTTTCTTACTAAGGGTAAAAATGGAATCAAAACTATTTCTCTCTCTCCTAAAATAATATTTTAATCAATTGGGTTGAAATTGTTACTACATATATAAAGTTAGGGGATGTTTGTAAGATTTTTTAAAGTTTAGAGGTACTAAGTGATATTAGCATAAATCTCATGAGAGGTTTATGAAATTATCCCTTTATAAAATAAATTGTAAAGTCAACCTTACACAAAGGAAAAAAAGCATTACACATAATTCTAGCACTCTAATTTGCCAAAATATTTCACTATCAAAGTTGTCTCCAAGTGCTCTCTCGCATATACACAAACAAACCACACCACCATTTCATCGTTCACAACAATAACACATAGTATTTACTCAATGAATTTCTAGTTGAAATAATCACAATAATTAATATACACAAAAAATATCACAATAAAAAACTTCAATATATATAAGGGTTAGCTAGAATGAGATAAAAAGGAAGGAAAAGATGGCATTAGGGTTGATTTCTCTTTTATTAATTTTTATATTATTTTCCTAAAGTTCCTTCCATAAATGAAAAATGACTTAATAAACATTAGCATAGTCATTTTATTAAGTTAAGGGAGGTAAGCGTGATTATTGAAAGTAATGGAGAGGTTTTTGCAATTATACCAAACTTTAGAGGATGAAAGTGAAATTATCCTTAAAATCAAAGGTATGTTTACGAGTGGACTAATCATCTTTTAAATTTGCAGTTTTGCATTGATGCACAAATTTAAAAATATTACATATTGATCAAGCAATTGTTGCACAATAGAGTTTAAAAATTATAATATAATGACCAATTAATTGTGAAAAGTTTCAAAATGGTATTCATCTATTATATAATTAAGTTTTAGCAGTACAATTACACTTAATAACAAAAATAATTAGGAAGAAATATTCCCATTACCATCCTATAAAATTCAATAATAAAGATGTGTATAAGAGACAGAAGTTTTTGTGTATTACATCTAGATGTGTATAAAACCATAGAAGCATAATGAATCTGTAAGTTCATTTCATCTAAATTTGTAGAAGAGACAGATTGGTCACAACTTTTAAGAGACAGCCTAATTACCTCCACAAGTTTTACATAGTTTTTATTTTTAAAACATTTAAAGACAAAGTTTGACTATTTTTATCATAAATCTATTTAAAAATAGGCCCTATTTGGATTGTAAAAATTTTCAATAGGGGTGTAGGAATATTATAATAATTTCATACACGTATTCTAACTAAATTTTATCTCACAAATATCCTATCAAAATGTTGTTACAATTCCTATTCAAATAATATTCTAAAACATACATTATCAGGCATCAAAAAACTCTAAAGCACATTTACACTCAAAACAATAAAATTTCGCACCTAGTAAGCACGTTCTTTTACATATACTGTTAATTCCAAACGGAGCCTAAAAGTAGCAGGCTAGATCTAGTAGCTATTCATTAGGGATCAATACTCATTTGTGATGGGTCAGGCTAAAATTGGCCCATTGCAAAATAAATTGCCCAGATATAAGACCCATAGGGAGGAGAGACAGACTGAAACCCAAGATAAAAAGAAATGGCGATATGAACTTTGGATCTCTCTTATTCACATTTTAATGTGACTTGTGTGTGATCTCTTATTTAGATAAAGAATAGCGTGTCACTCATTTAATATTTACTTGTGGTAAAGTAACACGTCACATCAAGCAGTGTCGCATCAATTGGTTATATTATTCGGATTTGATTATTGAAAATCAATTACTGAATTACCGAAGTTTTAGTTTTATTACTTTCAATTTTTTAGTAATCCAATTTCAATTTTTCATTCATTCAACACTTTATATTGTTTTTCTTTGTTATTTTTTAGTTTATAGTCTTAGTTTTAGTAGTTTTAGATTTTTGTTTATTAATTTTATTAGTTTTTTGTTTAATTTTATACTTAATTTTTAAATTAACTAGTAAATTTTGGTTAATAGGATAAATCGAATAAAAGTTTGGTTCAATTTGGTTTTGATTTCTTACACCAAACTCGAAAATTTTTAATCGAATTAGAAAATCGACCATGAAAACACTCTAACATCGTCAAAAAGGACTATTCAAATATATTTAACTTGTAAACTAAAATAATTAAAACAAAATAAAATTATCAAATTTAACAATATTTATAATAAATGTAGATATTATGAATTTTGTGTAGTATTTAGTTTTTATTTCTATTCATACGAATGAAATTATATACTCCCTGACATGGTTTGTAGAATCGGAGATGTTGTACAAATAAAACTTTTTAACATATGAAGTGATGTTAATATACAGCATATAGAGATATGCAGCATCAGACAGAGTAACTTTCTTCATCAAACAAACTCTTATACACAAGATGTGTATAAGACTTAAATTTATTGTATTTGACATTA
Source organism: Cinchona pubescens (assembly GCA_025175665.1). Taxonomy (NCBI): domain Eukaryota; kingdom Viridiplantae; phylum Streptophyta; class Magnoliopsida; order Gentianales; family Rubiaceae; genus Cinchona; species Cinchona pubescens. The sequence continues at coordinate 2,096,140 of JANKKI010000066.1, forward strand.
AAGAATCAAGAATATTTACAAAATTTGAGTCAATGTAAAACATATTATTTAATGATTAAAAATTAAAAAATAATATGAATATTCTAAATTTATAAAATATAATATTTGAATAAAAAAGGTACAAGATTACAAGATTCTAGTAATAAGGTTAACTAGTGTTTAGTTGGACAAAGAGGTTATCACTATCATCGAAAACTAATTTGTAAATTTGAATTTTAAATTTTTGTTTAGTTGGAACACAAACACATTAACTGTCTCTTATACACATATTTTATTGTGATAAGATTTTGGTATATATTTATTGGTAACATATGTGCTTTAATCTTTATCTCAAATTACCAAAGTTATATACTCCATCTAGAAAATTTATAAAAAAAGAAAAATTTTAAAAAACCCCAAAAATTGAAAATAAAACGTGTCCAAAACCCACCTCTCTTCTCTCATCATTCAGTCCCACCTCTGTCTAGTAGCTTCTTTCTTCTCCAGTTGGTAATCTAGGGTTACATTTTTCATATATTTAATCTAATTTCCTCTATATAATAGAGTCCTAGTAGTAGTATCTTTGATAATCTGTATTTGGTGGCGATTGAATTTGATTGGAGATGGTCTCCGATTCGAAAATCGATAGAGGGACGCAAATTCTATCGGCTGGGGTGAGAAAAACCATTCAATCAATCAAAGAAATAGTGGGCAATCATTCTGAAGCTGATATTTATGTTGCCCTTAAAGAGACCAATATGGATCCTAACGATGCCGCTCAAAAATTGCTTTTTCAAGGTTGTCCCCATTTCCCTTTATCACTGAATTTTGCTTTCTTTACTGCAGGTTTTGCATGTATTCTGAATGTGAAGTTTGCATTTATTTATCTGTAGGTTAAATGAGATACTCTGAACTTTATCATATTTTCTAAAGATTCTAGAGTTAGCCATTGGGAATTGCGGGTGTCCATTTTTTTAGTGATTTGTTACATTCTAAGTTTGTGATTTGGTTTAACTGTATTATCGAGTTATGTGATTATTGATATTTTTTTTTTTGTGGAAGAATTAAGAGTAAATGCGTTTGCTTTATGTTATTTTTCAATGTGGACTTATTACTGTTATATTATTGGCTCATATTATAAGCTAGTTCTTGAATTTGATTTCTTGAGGGTATTTATCTTCTAATATAGAATCCTGGATTTGATAATTAGTGTTTATCAGTAGAGCACTATGTTAGTGGGGCTGTGGTTGCCATCTAAACAAGACACAAGCTTTTGAGATGTCTTAGAAAGACGAGTGAGGCCTGTGGTTAGGAGGTAGTGGTCATGCTCGAAGAATCTGGCCAACTATGTAAAACTTGTGGAGGTAATTAGGACCTTGGAATTGTCAGCATCCTGGTTTTTGGGTTTAATTAGCTCCTGTAATACACAAAAACTTTGTTTTGCATGTCATGAACTTTTTGTTCCCTAAGTCTGGCTAAAAGCTTTGTTTAACTTCTTGAATCTCTTGTTCAGATCCATTTCATGAAGTGAAGAGAAAAAAGGACAAGAAGAAAGAGGTATTGCATCATATTGCTTCTTTTCGATATACCTGGAATTGTTTTACTGACTAAACTAAGAGAATCCCTCTTCTCCTCCCTATGGGTCTTATATCACTTCTACTCTTATTTTCCTGAGCTGTAGCATTGACAGCAAAGTCTTAGCTGTCTCTTATACACATCTAGATGTGTATTTTTTTTTTTTGGGGTAGAAAGCAGTTTGATACTCAATTCCACATTATGATCGAGTCATGGACATGGTTGAGTTTATGCTTTTTGTAGTTGAGTTTCACTTTTGAGTTGTAATAAATGCATTTTATCATTCAATATCTACTGTAATTGGGATACTTTGCATATTGAATCAGAATCCAAGATATAGGAGTTCTACAGCTGCAGAACCAAAAAAAAATTCTGAGTATGTAGGCCAGGCAGTGAAATCTAACATGTATCCTGATGGTAATGTTAGAAGAATTGGCTATGCTCGCAACACTTCATCTGGTAATATGATCTTATCTCTCTTCTTTTTATCTTGGGTTTCAGTTGTCTGTTATTTTAGTTGGTAATATTTTTGGCTTGAACAATTTTGATGACCTGTTGATTGAGATGAGGAATGTGTGGGTTTGCCTCAGAAAAAATATTAATGTAATAGTACGTTAGATAAACAACCTCTAAAGAGACTGCAGTGAGGTAGACCTGGGTGGTCTACCGACATTTTTCAGTGTGGAAATTCTTGTATGTGTTCTTTATCTTTGATTTCAATCAAATGCATTAGATTCATCTTTTTCTTTCTTGCTAGTGTTCGCCTTCCCTCACTTCTCCTTTAACATCTAATAAGACTGAACAGGAACCTGACACAAAACTCTACTTAGGCATTAATGTTTGATGCAGGTAGTGTAGGGTTTTAATGGTGTATTCATGTACTTTGTGTTGTAGAAAGTCACACTTGCATTTTGAAATTTGTTAAATCATTAGTCTAATTCGGACAAATGTGGACACCCTTCTACAGACTTTCTAAAACCCATAGGTCATTGTCCCTCCATTATAGTGATAATATCTGTCTCTTACCGTTGTTTCCATGAGGTAAAATTTGATTACTTAAATGGTGGCTGGCTTTGGTTTCCTGGTTTGATCTGCTGGTTTAAGTGTTCCACGTCGAACATGACACATCTAGATGTGTATAAGAGACATGCCTTATTTTCAACTCTTCATATGTTGCTAAGTTCAGTGTGACATTTTTGTTCTTCATATGAAGTGATGAAAATACAGCATATAGGAGATGATATTTGTTGTTAGTTGTTAAACCCGAAAAGATCTTTTACTAGTGTGCTTTCTTGATGACTTTGTTGCCTGCAGGAGTTAGTCGTGAGTTTCGTGTCATACGTGACAATAGAGTTAATCAAAATCTTATCGAGAGACAAAGCCTGTGCAAAACTCAACTTCCTCCAGTGATCCAATGATAAAAAGAGGCCCTTTTTCATTCCTCTTAATGTTTTAATGCTGACTTATAAAGGTGGAAAAGAACTGTATCATCATGATGGGCACTTCCTTTTTTCAATTTTGCCTGTGTCCCTTACTGTTGAGTTCAATAGTTACATGGATTTTCTGCGTT